>VCCN01002736.1:6862486-6872928 GCA_006491835.1 Architeuthis dux | reverse complement strand
TAGCCGTAAAGCGGTACCTCCTCTTCCGGCCTCGTGCGTATCGCTCGATAATAAATAATAAATCTTGTCCCGGTTCATTGCTCCCAAGTGCTTGTATGACTGCAGGCCAATAAAACCGATATGGCCCGCATGGCCTGGGGCACGTGCAACCGTGGATAAGATAACTGTGATGAAGAGAATCACTTGCTGACTCTAACGACACTCGGACGAGATTACCAATCGAATTCGCTTCCTATTTCTTATATATATATTTCTTTTAAATTTTGTTTTTGCGATTACTATTATTTCTTTATTCCTTTCTTTCTTTCTTTCTTTCTTTCTTCGATTTATAGCATTTTCGCTTTTGTTACCTTTCTTTCTTTCTTTCTATCTTTCCTTCTTTCTTTCTTTCTTCTTTCTTTGCTTTGTAGCTTTTTTTGCTTTTGTTACCTTTCTTTCTATCTTTCATTCTTTCTATCTTTCTTTCTATCTTTCCTTCTTTCTTCCTTTCTTTCTTTCTTTCTTTCTTCGATTTATAGCATTTTCGCTTTTGTTACCTTTCTTTCTTTCTTTCTATCTTTCATTCTTTCTATCTTTCCTTCTTTCTTTCTTTCTTGCTTTCTTTCATTATTTCTTCCTTTCTTTCTTTCTTTCTTCGATTTATAGCATTTTCGCTTTTGTTACCTTTCTTTCTTTCTTTCTATCTTTCTTTCTTTCCTTCTTTCTTTCTTTCTTCTTTCTTTGCTTTGTAGCTTTTTTGCTTTTGTTACCTTTCTTTCTATCTTTCATTCTTTCTATCTTTCAATCTTTCTTTCTTGCTTTCTTTCTTTCCTTCTTTCTTTCTTTCTTTTCTCTTTCTTTCTTTCTTATTTTCTATCTTTCCTTCTTTTTTCTTTCTTCGTTTTGTAGTTTTTTGCTATTGTTACCTTGCTTCTTTCTTTTTTTATTGTATAATGTTTCTTTCTTTCACATTTCCTTTATTGTTCGTTTTTATTTTGCTTTTCTTTCTGTCTTCTGCTGTTATCTTCCGTCCTTCCTTCGTCCCTCCTTTGCCCCCCCCCCTTCGTTCCTTTCTCTTATATTCTAAGTTTCTTTCTTCTCTTTTTATTTGTGTCTCCCTTTCTTTCTTTCTTTCTTTCTTTCTTCCTTTCTTTCTTTTATCGCCTTTTTCTTTTAAAATGAATTTCTTTTCTTTCTTCTTTTCATGGTCCAGCGCCATTTCTGCCATCTTCCTTTCTTACTCCTTCCCATCTTTCTTGCCTTTGTCTCTTTTCCTGCCAATTTCTTTGATGCTTAAATTCCATATGAGTGAGAAAAGATCAAGAGATGTCAACTGTGAGCAGGAACAACCGAACCCGATCGTTACCTGGCCAGGTAGGTCAGGTACAATGACTAGAAAATGATTGATGTTGACTCATGTCGCAATCATCACATTCCACGTATACAGGCCAGTGACACATATTTTAATATCGAACGCTGGAAAAATGTATGCAAATAGAAATTGACAGATTCCAGATCATAATTCCGATTCGGCAGTCTTTATTACCACGGTACATGCTAAATAAATAAATAGGTAAATATAACCTAATGAAAACTCTCAATTTAAAACCTGTTTGACACACCCTAGAGAGCATTTAGCAGTTATAAACTAACATGTCTTCAAGATATTTTTTATTGTTATTAAGACTCCGACTCAATATTATTTTTATTACCAATCGGTGATAAAATAGGTGATAAAATTCATTATTCCCATGAAGGAAAAACTGCTATTTTCACCAGGCACCTTAATAGATTAGTCTTGACATGGTTAAGTTTCAAAATGTATTTCATAATTTAAAATTATGTTTCCTAATTATTATCTCAGTTTATATAAATATCATTTCATCATCAGTTTATATTAATGTTATAAATTTAAATTAATACCATTTAATATCAACTGATATTAACATTATAATATAAATTATGTAAATTAAACGTATTAAACTGTCAGTGTTCATATAAAAATGTAGCAGGTAAGAGTTTTTGTTCATTGATAGATAGATATTTGTAAGGATGTTGCCTAGCGTTAATATATGTGCTTGTGTACTAGATTTTTCTCTACGTGAGTGCTAAGATATATGTGACTACACATACACACACTTACATACACACATATATATGGTGTATGAAAGGATAAAGGTTATCCGACATGATGATTTTTGGGAAATGACAATGTGGAGACTCAGAATAATTTGCAGGAAATTTATTTAATACCTTAACATGTTTCGACGTATTATGTCGTTTTCAAAAGGAAATTGGAGAGAACGTGTATTGATGACTCAATGTTGTCGAGGCTTTGGTTTGAATGGAGATTTTCTGTCTGCGTGTATGTGTGTGTGTGTGTGTGTGTGTGTGTGTGTGTGTGTTGTGCATGCTTTCTTTTATATGTGTGAGTGTGCATTCGTGTTTTGAATATGGGTGTGTATATATGTTAGTTTCGTTTTGGTTTTATGTGTCCATATGTATGTATTCCGTTGTATTTGTATATTGGTTTGGGTGCAAGCATAGTACAGTGTGTTTGACTATGTGTTCACAACAACCACCTGCTCGAATACATAGATGCATTGAGTTGATAAAATCCTGTAAGAACACACACAAACTAGCAAGTACCCAGAGAGTACATACCTCTGCCAATGCCATACAACAACAACTAAAAGCTGAATGAAAATCAGTTCATCTATAGCTAAGATTAAGGGGGGTTAACTGTGTTTCGATTTTCCATATTTTATGGAGTTATATATTTTTCTAATATATGAAAATATATCTCTCAATCGTAAAGAAATTACTGGATCTACTCCTTTAGTCACTTCTTCCTTGGCTCATGGCCCACCCTTCCTCAAAATGTAATTGAAATTCATTGAGAACATTTAGAGATATTGTGTGGACAAACAGACAGACTCGAGGATACATGTACCTCTTCCAACTTCGTTGACAGAGGTAAAAAAAAACATGTTGAGTATAGATAGGGAGAGTGTGAGCGAGAGGTAAAATCAAGATAAATCTGTGTTCTGAATCCCCCAAAGCAAAAAAAGAAATCCCGAAAAAACCAGTCAAAATCACAAATTTGCAGTGACTCAATAGAAATCCATACCAGCAAAAATGTCTTAACAAGATTACTTAAGATGTTTTTCAAAATCTTTATTCAATTAAAATTAGTGCTGAGGTAAAACATTTTTTCGTTGACCCGGCGGAGTGATTCATTCGCCGATTTGAGCGCTGCAGATAAAGGTTTTCTAGGCGTATTAAACGAATTACTTGATACGAATTATTTTCAAACTAAGTGCTTAAAGAACCTCTAGCGAGTTAAACTTGCTGACGTTGCTTAAGAAAAACTACACTTGTTTTTTTCTCACTACACCCACCTTTTCTGTTCTCTATAATAATGTGCTTGATCCTTCAAACAAATTAAATTAGTACAAGATATTTGTAAGTTACCAGACTTTCATATGTATTCTCGGTAGTCTACAGATAACGTTGTGCAACACATTTTCAGTTTGTTTTTTTTTTGTCCCTGGGTAATAAGTATTATTTTCTAATTGATTGTGTCTGAAAAGTATAGAAAATGACTATTGTTCCCTTCGAACTTTGCTTTTGTGGACAGGACTGTGATAATTTGAAATCTACTTATTTCCAATTGGACAACGGGCATAAGTAAGAAAAACAACAACATATGAATATCACTGTCCTGGTCACAAAACCAAAGATGGAAGGGAATTACAGCCATTTTCTATGCTTTTTATACATAAGCAATCAGAAAATAACACATTACGCAGGAACAGAAAATGCGCCACACAGTGTAATAGAAGATGTGGATATCTGCTTCAGAGAAAGAAGTTCCTGCAAATCACTTTGAGTAATGACCAACTGCTATGGCAAAATCACCAATGTTCACGCCTGTTGTAGTGAAAACTGAATAAAAGAACTGTTTTGCGTTTTCTTCTTTCCCAGGGGATCTCATACCATGAAATAATTGTCATTTGCTCGAGAAATCTTGAGCTCAAATGGTTTACTATCGTTAAATACGTCGACTAGTCTTACCTATCTTAACCTAGCACGTTACCGACCAACCTACCAACATTCCTACCAATCTACCTGTGTGTGCATGTGTGTGCATGTGTGGGCATGTGTGTTCGTGTGTGTGTGTGTGTGTGTGTGTGTGTGTGTGTGTGTGTACGTGCATGCGTGCGTGTTCGTCATAGAAAAACACAGCAAAGAGTCATTCTTCCAACTCTACAACCCGTCAGCGATATCCCCTAGCGCAACGTGGTTACAGGCGGAAATCACAGAAGGAAGTAAACTGTCACGGGGGTTGTTTTTGCAAGTCCCCTGCCCCTCCCCGACACGAGTTTATGAAAAAAACCTGTAAGGGGTCAGAAAGAAAGAAGGAATTGGAAATTGCCGCAACAAAAGGCGATGAGTCAGCAAAAATAAAAAAAATATATAGGTACCTGCACAAATAATGATTCTGTTCATGGTCATGTGACATATACATACATAGTCAGCCAGGGAGAATCACTTAAAAACTGAAGAAACCTAAGTTGGTTGACGCTTTTTAATTACAGCAATCTTATTTATTAAGGTATATACTTAATACTACTTTGTCTATGTTGATGTAAGCGCGTAGGTTTTCCAAGTCCGTTGTTGCTTCCTAAATTTTAGACTGGCATAAGAAATTCACTTGTTGACAAATGACGAATGATTTTGGGATGTTAATGGGATTGAATCTGTTGACAGCTAATATTACTTACTATTTAACGTCTTGAGTGTTTTAATATCGCATACACACGCTTTCAGCGAAGACCAAGTGAGAGAGAGTGTGTGTGGATGAAGAGAGAGAGAGAGAGAAAATAGGAAAGAGAAAGTGGAAGGGAAAGAGAGAGGAAGGGAACGAGAGAGAGAGGAGGGAAAGAGAGAGAGGGTAGGGGAATGGGAGAGAGAACAGACAAGAAATACAAAGAGAGGATCAGAGAGAGTGGAGACTATTTAACGTCTTGAGTGTTTTAATATCACATACACACGCTTTCAGTGAAGACCACGTGAGAGAGAGTGTGTGTGGATGGAGAGAGAGAGAGAGAGAAAAAATAGGAAAGAGAAAGAGGAAGGGAAAGAGAGAGGAAGGGAACGAGAGAGATAGGAGGGAAAGAGAGAGAGAGAGGGTAGGGGAATGGGAGAGAGAACAGACAAGAAATACAAAGAGAGGATCAGAGAGAGTGGAGAGATTGTTTATGTTATTACTTACTATTTAACGTCTTGAGTGTTTTAATATCACACGCTTTCAGTGAAGACCAAGAGAGAGTGGGAATGAAGTGAGAGATGGATAGATAGATAGAGAGAGAGAGAAAGAGAGAGAGAGATGAGAAGAGGAAGGGAAAGAGAGAGGAAGATAGAGGGGGTAAAGAGGAATAGGATAGGGGATTGCGAGAGAGAGAGAGAGAGAGAGGGGGGGATCGGAGATAGTGGAGAGGTTTCTCTTGTTATCTACACAGGCTTTTAATTTGCCCCTCGGCTTCTGTCAGCCAATTTGCTCCTTTCGTATGTTTTCCATTTTGCTGGTGGGCACAACCTGTGGTAATCCCAAACAAATAAAAGTTGTTTTTCAACAAGTTGAAAAACAATTTGTTGTTTATGCTTTTCGGTGCGAAATTCTATTTGTGCAAGCAAATAAATCACAGTGATTTGCGAAGATGAAAGACAACACTAATGGACGGGATTTGCAATTAGAATGACAAACTGGGCACAGGTTGTAACAGTGAGGATCGGTATCACTACTCGAGAAATGGTCTACGAAGGTTACTGTAATAAGATAGACTTTGAGTGCAACGGCAAGTGATCTTGTGCCGTGTGGTTAGAAAAAGAAACAGGCCTGGCTAGTCACACAATAAGAACCGTCTTTTGGTAGCATGCCGTGCTGGGGGTGATCAATTAAAAAATGGAAAATGGGTTGATCAATGAATGAGTTACTTCTCTCGTCTTTTTGGGGCGGTGATCACTAAAAAAGTCAGAATTTAAAAAAAAAATAAGCGTGTATGCTGCCGGACACAAACTAAGGTATCAATTTAGCATAAACTTTAGATACCCAGCCAACCAGCCAGACCAATTAAAAAAACTGAAGAAACCTATGTTGACAGTTTTTGTGACAGTTTTAGTTGACGGTTTCTTAAATGCAACACAATTCGCAGTTCTGCGGTTGAGAGCGCTCACTTCATTCGATACAGATAGAAAAAGAGAGAGCGAACCAGGGATGTGGTTTCCTGTTTAAAATCGTCTGGATCGAACCGGGGACAAGGCTCTCTTATTTCAAATGGTCTGACCACCTCTGGTCGCACGATTAAGCATGGAAGAGGGACCTGAGTGTGAATGCTGTCGGGAATTATTATTGGTCGTTTTATATATGCATTAACTGACCAAATCTATATTAACACATGACATGTACTTAGTTGGCCACGTGATTCGCGACGTTTACTTGATTATGTGATCTGCATCGTCAATCAGGTAATTCTCGACGTTTACCTATTTGGTCACATATCTTCCTTAATCACGTCACTTTACTGAATATGAGAAACGGCCCTTTGATCACGCCAGCCCTGGCCCTCTTTGATCAAACCACGTTGCTGAATATACTACTAACTTAGTGACCATTACTCTATGGCAGGCGCCTTGTTGATATTTACCAGGTTTAGATTAGTCTAGTACAGGGTCATATTAGTGGAGCATCTACCAAGAACCGACTTCACTATATTCTGCGATATTAGCTATTTACTAAGCTGCGTAGAGTGGTGGCTATTTGACTGTAGATTTGTGCCCAGTCTAGCCATTGGCTTCTATGGCTGAATTGGTTAGGCATCGTGTATGAAATGCGAGCTCCTGGGATATAGGATGATAGATCGAGTCTTAGCATGAGCTACTTTGTTCTTACTTTATACTACTTATCTAAACGGTCGTTCAATCTTGAAAGTTGTGATGAAGAGTAATAATAAGATGAGAAGGCTAGGCAACAATTAATAATTGAGAAGGTTAAATTTCAAGAGCAGCCTACAAAGAATTTATTGTGTTTAGTATTCGTTATGTTACGCCTTTTGAATCTTTCAAAATACATTACTTTATTTCATTCAGACTTTATTCTCAAGAGAAAAAATCGAACATTTAACAGCCTTGACATCGGTAACACAAGCGTTTTACAAACAGCAACTCATTAAAGGCTAAGAGCTTTCAATGATGTCTTTTGGGCCATGCATTGTATTCTAACAGTGGGAAATTGTTCAGAAGAAAATTGTTCATAGGTTTAAAAATTATTATTTCTAATTGAATTATAATTGAAGGATAAAAATGTGAACCTTTACGTTTATCGTTACATGGGAAAGATTCTTACCAACCAGGAATTCAGTCTTTTGATTCTTTTCTTTGCTTTCTTTGCAGTGTGGTTTCTTCAAGTTTGAATCTTTGAGAAAGCATCTAAAATTGTACCATTGCCTTCTGTCTTAGGTGGCACAACGGTTAATGGCACGGAGAATTGAATCGGCGAACCGAGTTCAAATTCCGGCCGGGACAGTTTGTGATCACTTCGCACTAATGTCCTTGGGGAAAGCATAAATCCACTTCTCCCCCAAGCTAATAGCAGGGCAGTTAGAGCCCTTTAGCCATGTAAGTCAGTCTATCACGTCTCGTAAAAACCCACAATTGCTACAAACAATGATTGGGTCTCCATTCAGAGATATCATAGAATCCATTAGAAAACTCAAATGGCAATGGGCTGGTCATGTTGCAAGAATGTCAGACAACCGCTGGACATCACGACTCACAGCGTGGATCCCCGGAGATCATATGCGAAATTGTGGCCGGCAAACGATAAGATGGCGTGACGAACTAGACAAGTTTAGGAAGTATTGGCTCCGCGACGCCCACGATCGAGAGGCCTGGCAAATCTTGGGGAAGGTCTATGTCCAACGCCGGACGCTAAAACGTTGCTGCTGCTGCTGCTGATGATGATGATGATGATGATATCATTCGAGAAATGGAGACAAAATGATTGCTTCATGTGTCGTGCGACATAGACAGAAACTTTGCTTTGCTTCTGTCTGACTGTCCATCGCTGTCTAATAAGTTACATTTGTGGCTTTAATAAACAAACTTCTAACAATTAATAAATAATGAGTCTCGTCTCATAATCAGATTACAGTAATTCTAATTCAGGTAAACACGGAATTTTGGGAAAACAATTACAAGATGATTGCTTTTCAAGCTAAAATTCAATTTAAACTTTAAGAACTTTGATCATAGCAATTTCTAAGCGCTTTTTAAACGAAACCTGGTAATAAGTATCGAGAGAATTAATTCCATGAGAAAAAAGCCGGCTGAATGACTGAAATAGTTGCATGTTTGGCACCAGTGATCGGCGTTCGAACCTGGGTAAAAGCCGGAATCTCAAATGCGGATTTTCGAGGCAAGCAAGCAGGTGCAGTGAATTGCTTCAATCTTAAAAAGGGAAACGAGACGGAAGCCCTTAAAGAAAGGGGGTGAAAGGTCATTAGTTGTGATTTATTGACAAGGGTATCGCAACAGCGTTTACGAATTTAGGGAATTATTGAATTGAATCCCACGTGATCATTTTTGTGAGCGATCTCCAGAAATCATTTAGGTACCCTTGTAGTAATCGTGGATATCAATGCATACGCTGACCCTCTGCTATAAGTGCAATGAGGAGAAATGGTTCGGAGGGTAGATACTCAGTGACAAATCAAGTTATTGGGTTTTTATATATGAAATGTCGATGATATAAACAACAAAAAAGTAAATATTTAATTAAAATATTACCCATTTGAAGCAATAACATTTTCCGAACGATCCACTAATGATAATTTACCAACTCTATAAAAATTAGTCACAATTTGGTTGGTTAAGTGGTCACAAATTCAGTAAAAATACGAATTATGGCTTCCCTATTATTAAACCTTTTATGACGGATATGATATTTTTAAAAAAAATGATAATCTGCTGGAGAAATGTCGGATGGATATGAAAGATGCTGCAAACGTCATACCCCAATTCTCTAAGCTTAGACACAGCTGAGACGTGTGGTGTCTGACACTGTCATGGAGCATTTCATTCAGTTCCTGTGGGACTCATTCTTTCAACTTTTTAACCTTTCCTATTGTCTTGAGATGACGTGATATGGTTGCTGTTGAAGTCCTCAAGTCTCCCTAAAGTGCTCCAACCGTTGTTAGTGGATTGTTGACCACTGCTGTTAATATGTTTTCATCAGTGAGAACATGTTTGGGCCTCCCTCGATGTTTATTATTGGTGTCTATATTTCCACACCTAAATTTATTGAACCAGCGCTAAACACTTTGCACTATAGTAGTGGTCACTCCAAATGCTGTGTTGACGTTATCAGCAGCTTGAGCAGCATTATGTCATAATTTGAAATTGTACTTTAAAAAATTAGACTAACTTCTTGGGTAGACAACATTGATGTTAAGGGCTCAACAATCTTCAATAATAACGAATTATATTTCTATTTACATTGAATCTGCAGAAAAATGCAATCACATTAGTGAATCTTTCACTTTTAGAATTATTCTCTTAGATGTAAAAGAAACGACATTTCATGTGTAACATAACCAGATATTTTATTTTCAGTTTTTCACTCTTCTTGAATTTCTCTGATAAACGTCGATAATCCAACATATTTTCTGTCTTTGTTAATAATGACTAGATCTAGTCATTTGGCTTGGATTGGGTGATTTGTTAAAATATCCTAAAGAATTTTACATTTTTTTAGTCTCTTGGACAGCCTCTGATCCGTGCATATACCATTTCTCTACATGGTCCGATCCCATTGTTTGTTCAATACCTAGTCGACCACCGTTCCTACTCAGTAATATTTATTTTGTCTTCCTTCTGAACCAGTGTGTTACAGTCACCCCCTCACTTTAAAATCATTCACACAGGTTGCTATGTAAATATCTGCACAGTCACAGACATCATCGGAACGACGGTCAACCGACATACGCTACTTAACAGTAGACATTAAATTGCTTGTAGTTAAGATGTTAATGGACGAAATGGATATTCAGAGCGAGTGTTGGAAACCTGTCTGATAGTTTAGAGACTTGCACAATGAATTGAACTGCGACGTACACTCAGACCAGCAAAACTACGGACAGGAAAGATAAGTAATGACCAGGTTAAATCTTTCAACTTAACGAGTTCCATCCAAGTTGATTGTATTTGTTCGGCTAAAAATATCACAGTTTCCAGTCTCCAATAGAAGCCAACGAAGATAATTAATAGAAAGGTTGGTTACAATAAAGGAGCGACATTGTATATATATATATATCTCGGCAGTCGTATGATTTCTGTAGTCTGGCTATCCCATCTACGATTTTTTGCTTTTTTTTTTATAAAACCACAAGTCTGAGGCAACA
>VCCN01002736.1:6816205-6829469 GCA_006491835.1 Architeuthis dux | reverse complement strand
AGCTTTGTTGTACATTAGCTGGTACAAGTTAATTCCTTGCTGCCAATCATGTTGTACTTCCGATGTTTGCCGAAAATAATGTAAGGGAATGCAACGGCTATAACGGCAAAACTGCACGAAGATAGAGTCTGGTAGTTATAAAGTCTGATGAAGGTATTCTGAAGAAGAACAGAGGTCACTTTATTTCTAAAGAACACCGACAGTTTCTATAATACCACAGCAAACTAAGCTATATCTATGGGCTGCCTAAGATATGTAATGAAATAAACTCTGGTCGTGTGTTCGTGTATTCGTTTACAACTAGAAAGGGTACATAATATATGGGTGCATAGTAGTAGGTTTTGCGTCAGTGGGAGTGGTATCATATTCTGGGCCAGAATATGGGTCAAACGGCTGACCAGGGTCACAAGAGAAGTAAGGGAAGAGAATGCGTTGGACCAATCAGCTTCGAGTATTTTTAGGGGTGCTCCGTCTATTCAAATCTGGAGTCAGTCAGAGGTGGCTCGCTGTGAAGAGTCAACATATCTACGGTCCTCTTCGCCCCTGTTCGGGTGCGGGAAAGAGTGGAGTAAGGAAGAAAGAGAATGCGGCCTGATTAGAGCTAGTATGATCATCATAGTCAGTCTTTCAGTAAAGTACTAGAACTAGTAACTAGAAACAGATGATGAACTTGTTAGGATTTCAACGAAACAGAATGTAACACTTCGATTGCTCTGTGAATCCGCCCCGCACATCGCCGGTTGTATGTTTTCTAAATAAATAAAGAGGACGCATTTTTCCTGGAAACGACTGGACTTTGTCATATTTCTCTATGGCCAAATGGGAGAATGTTGTCCTGCATAGACCAACTGTTTTCTTTTTCCTCCCACAAATTCTTCTCTCTCGTGATTTTCGTTTAAGCCCCAGTCGATCATCCCACCTGGAATGAGATGTTCATCATCGAAAAGAAATGCATTTTTGGAGACACGCGTGTCAGTGGATATACAGGTCCTGTTGAATCATTTGAAGGGTGGTTGAAGCAATGGTGTACAAGAAAAACGACAAACATTTGGTTATATCTAAATTTCGGTTTTAACCATCCCTTTCGTGTTAAGAAAAGGTGAGTCTGTTGCCTTCAACACCGAGCAAAGTTTATCAACAGTGATCCCGTGAAGCTGGAAGAATTACTAAGAGACATCTACCCGTTCCTTGTTCTTTCCAAAACAAGAAATAGGATGTTGATCCCCAGAATCAATAACTATGTAATTATAGCCAGCATACTATATGTAAGATGTGCTGCTGAAAGCATTCAAAGGATTTGTGGATGTTACATAATCAGGATGATTCTCAAAAGCAAAATCACTCTTTGCGACCTTCTTACTCTAGTTGGTAACACACATGAGAAGATTCTGACAAAGGATTAATAGTATAACATCCCGTGCAACTGTAGTAAAAAGTATTATTGAAAAAACAGCCGTCGCTTCAAAGCCAGACACGAGGAAAATAAAGCCATATCCAAAGGAGAGGTAGAAAATCTGATATGGCAGACCATATCCGAAGAGAGGAGGACTTACACTGCTGTCTTTGAAATGAAGCCCATATAACTGAAAGGGAACACCGCTGGAGAGTGAAACAATTGAAAGAACCGGTATCAGGCCAGTATAGATTTCAGTGCAGAGTCGTTTTCCTTGCTCAACAGGGAAGGAATTGGAGAAAACCCGCATGCATACACTATGATGACCTTGTGATACATGGGTGTCTGTGGGTGGTAATGTACTCGCGTTACTGGAATTAACCGAACCGGTTGGTATATTGGCTACTGTCTTCTGTTCGACATCCTGTTCTTTATCAGACAGTTCTTTTTCCTTACGGATTATATATTGCATTACATAGTTCTCTGACTCTTATTGGCAGGTTTGGATCAGGAATTTTAACAGAAGGACAAATGATCGATAGTGTGAGGTTCGATCCTAAGACTTAGCCAATTGAGGAATATCTAACGAAAATAACAAAAAACACGCCCTTTTTTAAAACTTACAGTCAATCTAGCAGTGTCTAAGAAATCAACTAGAATAAAATGTCTAATAATGAAAAGTAGAAGCGATCAGCTCTGTCTGACCTTACTCAGGAGATTGAACAACGGGGTTACAGGATATCTGTCCAGACTCTTCGATTAACAGAAAAAAAAGCAGTAAAAAAACTGTGTTCATATAAAAAGGAGGAATGGACATTTAATCAAAATATAGATTTCACTCGCTGTAACCAGAGACCATAGATATTAGTTTATAAGGTATCACATCTTTGTATTTAATCAATGTCTGCTATTTGAAGCTCACTGGCGTTGGTGGATGAGTTATAAGTTGAATCAACTGTGAACAGCGTGAGACTTTCTGCCTTGAGAAAGGGAAAAGAAAAGAAAAGAAACGAAAAGAAGGAAGTAATAATGATAATAATAATAATAATAATAATAATAAAGTTCTTATCTTGGCTTTGAAAATCGACAAAATTGTTTATCGAGGACAGCGAGCTGGGCAGCTAATCTCCAGTCTGATGCATTTCAGCTGATCAAAGCCGAAGAAAAACGGGCGAACTCGAGTCAAGCCAGTCGGACGGACGGACTGACGGACTGACGTTCTCTTAGGCGTCTCAGAGCACAAGTTCACCTGATGAAGAGGCTGGTGTATTATTGATCTGCTGATCAGCAGAGATAGAAGTATGAACGGATGGTGACTGAAATTAAGGTCATCTGGACACAGAGACAAAAAAAATGATAGAAGGCTGCGCAAGTCTCGTGGAGCAGCGGTAATCACGGAGCGTCAATTTGTTTTGCTATTTTTCTTTACCCCATTGCCAGTTTCATGTAAATGTATTTCTTTCCTTTGCGTTCTTTTCTTTTTACCTTAATCAAGATTCATGGCTGGTAGTCTCCCCCTGATTAATTTTTCGAACTCCGCTTATCAGATTGTTAAGCAAAAAAACTTCCGCTGAAATTAAAACAAAGAAATTAATCTGAATTAATTTCCCAAACCTCGACAAGAGAGATTCCTAAACTCAGGGAGATAGAGTAGTTTATCTAGAGGAGACGAAGAATTATCCGTATTCTTAGTATACGATGGTTACTAGATGTGAAAGAATATATTTACGAGCTTCCACTGGAAGCAGTAAATACAAAGAGCTGTGGACTGCAAATATCAGAGGAAATAGGTCTGGTTGGTCACTCAATATAAACCGTCACACGACCAACGTTTTTTGGCAAAGAGTGTTGGGGGGCATCAATTATAAAAAAAAAATGGAAAAAGGAGTGATCAATGAATGAGTTACTTCTCTCACTTTTGTTGGGGAGTGATCACTAAAATGTCCGAATTTTCCAAAAGAATCAAGCGTTGAACACTACCGAACACAAAATAAGGGACCAATTTATCATAAACTTATTTTGCAAATTGAAACCTTCCATTAAAAACCTATTCAGGGGGAATTCTCAAAAAAAGAAAAACGTTTATTCTGGCGATAATAAGGAGTAAATGTTAAAATTTTCAGCCCTCTAGCTCCATTGGTGCGACCTGTACGCGCGACACATAAATACATAGATAACCAGCCAGACGGACAGACCAACTTGAAAGCTGAAGAAACCTATGTTGATGTCGACTATGTTATTATTGACAGTTTTGGTTGACGGTCTCCAATAATATGACCGTTTTGGCTCCGCAGTTTTTCTTCCGTCGTGGTTGAGAAAACAGAGGGAGACAACGGGGAGACAAAAAGAGTCGGAAAAGACAAACTTATGTGTCTCCTTTTCCCCACATATAGTCATTATCTTCGCTGAACTGTCTGTCAAAAGTCGGTGAAAATATTTTGATACTGGTCTCAGTGACCTCACGATTCTTAATAAGAGCAGTGTCAACCAAGTAAACACATATATATTCAGCCTTGGGTGTATGCTGAACGCAGACCTCTATGGAAGAAGAAGAAAAAGAGATGTATTACTAACTAGTTGTTTATGTAACCCGTGATATCACTGAAAGGATATATTAAACAAATACATCAAAATTTTCATTCACTTTGATGATCGCATACAAGGTGCAGAGTGGCTTAACGGTTACCGACACGGAAAACAGAATGTTCGAGTTTCGTCCGAGGCTAATTACGTTCTCTCCGCACTGATACCCTTGGGAAAGACATGAATCCACCCCCCCTTCCAAGCTATGAGTAAATTGCAAGGCATTTGGAGTCCATTAGCTCTGTAAGACAGTCCATCTAAGAGAAGTTTATTCTGACAGAAAAATAAACTACAGCTTGGCAGTCGCCATATCTGGCCCCAAATCCGGTTGAGAAATTGGGGGTCGGGCCAGCATCCTGTCCCCGTAAAAAAACTACAATTGCCACAGAAACAATGAATAAATCTCCAATTAACAAATTCCATATAATGTCTTTTAGTTTCAGTATTACTTTTATGTTATAAATCAATCTTTATTATTATTGGATGCAGGAGCAAGACTAGTTTAAGCCTAGCTGTTTTTACCAATCGGCCACCAAGACTTCATGGATTAGCAGAAGCTGATCTACACTTATAAACTTACTCCCTACAACCGACCCTCAGCGCCATAATTATGTTGTTTTACATATGAGACCTAGTAGACTTTTTTATAAAACAATCTTTATTATTATTGGATGAAGTATTGTAACACACCACTTTTTATTAAATTTGATTAGTTTTTACCTTCAACCTAATTTTAGTTGTTTTTATACAACTTATTAATTCGGGCCAACGAATAACAACGCAAATGGAAATAAAGAGTAAACATTCGGTGAGAATCGAACTCACACCCTCATTGCCAGAGGGAGACTAGTTTACACCTAAGTTGTATAAAAACAACTAAAATTAGGATGAAGATAAAAACTAGTCAAATTTAATACTTTTATGTTGTTATAAATTTGTGCAACGCTTATTTTATCTGTAAAATAATTATCTTTGAAGTAAAAGGTACGTTGCTTCTGTTCAAAATTATAGTTACATCTATTATCATTGTGTAATTTCAGTCTCTCTCTAAATTATCGCATCATTACGAAGAAGCATAATGTAAAAAGCAGGGCCTCTGAAAGGTGGGTGCAGCCGGTGCACCTTACCGGGGCCTGGGGCCAAAGGGGACCCAAGAGAGTTAAAGGGGGCCCGAGTGTTAAACTAGTATGGCTTGCTAGAAGGGTTATAGCAGATGAAAACAGGATGGCTAAAGCATGAGGGTATATGTTGGGGAGCTGGGGCGAAACGGCTTTGTCCCCTCTTATAAATAATGTAAAAAGCAGGGCCTCTGAAAGGGGGGGTGCAGCCGGTGCATCGTACCGGGGCCTGGGGGGCAAAGGGGACCCAAGAGAGTTAAAGGGGGCCCGAGTGTTAAACTAGTACGGCGTGCTAGAAGGGTTATAGCAGATGAAAACAGGATGGCTAAAGCATGAGGGTGTTTGTGGGGGAGCGGGGGCGAAACGGCTTTGTCCCCTCCTATAAAATTCCTCTAGGAGGCCCTGGTAAAAAGAAAACATATCAAGACAGTGTAAATAAAATATGTGACTGTAATAAAAACTATTTTATTAAATAAAAACAACTTTGCTAGAGAGAAGAATGAGGGGGCATTTAATTGGGACTTTCAAAATAATTAATGGAATTTCTAAATATGGTACACCATTCTTTAATATCTCTCCTCGAACTGGAAATCTATATACAGATTTCTAAAAATAAAACTACTAAACAATTAGATTTTTTTTATCTAATAGAGTAATATATTTTTGGAATAAGTTGCCTAGTCATGTTAAAGATAGCAATAGTGTACAAAGTATTACAAATAATTTAGATAATATAAGAAGTATTGAAAAAGAAATGAGATTACAAGGACATTCTGGAATCTGTCAGAGGAGATTTTCAAGAGAGTTTGATCTGTGAATTGTGCTAAATTGTATTTATGTACATTTGGATATGTTTTTTTTAAAAAGCGTATAGATTATGTTCCATTCAGCATAATGAGACGAATTTTCAATGATATATTCTACAATTCTTCCTGTTTCATACATTAAACTGGTTGTTATCTTTTTAAATAGGCTTTGTTTTTAAAGTTCGATTTCTTTGCTAATTGCTAATTCATGTTGCAGTTTTTTATTTCATCGAAGACAGGCTTTCCCTAAAACGTCTTTATTTCCTTACTAGTTTACCGTGCCGTCAAAAAAATGATGGAAAATATTTAACCCTTTTAGCGATATGGCCTTTTTGACCATATAGCAAAAATCACTACCGTCAACTAAAGGTTTCTTCAGTTTTTAAGGCTGGCCTTTTTAGGAAGATATATCGCCCGTGTAGTGTTTTGGGCTACATTATCGAGTCCGATATTTCGGCCTGGCAGTGCTATAAGGGTTAAGTAATTCTGCAACTACTAAAATTAAATAATAAGTTTTATTTATCATGTTTAACATGACAAAATTATAATGCTACTACGTCACCAGAAGAGTCTGCCACATAGAAATATGCAACCAGAAGGGTCCACTACATAATCAGGTAAAAGAAAACAGTACCGACGCAGCATCAGAGTTTCAGGAAACAATTCTTGAAAAAGGTAGAGGTTTCAAA
Organism: Architeuthis dux; assembly: GCA_006491835.1. Classification (NCBI taxonomy): domain Eukaryota; kingdom Metazoa; phylum Mollusca; class Cephalopoda; order Oegopsida; family Architeuthidae; genus Architeuthis; species Architeuthis dux. The sequence goes on along the minus strand of VCCN01002736.1, from coordinate 6,822,880 downwards.
GCTATCAACAAAACTCTCACTACAGGAAGAATGCAAATAACTAGTGTGCTCGAAGAAAATGGAGACCTAACAACGGATAGGGAGCAAATTGTCGAACGCGCCCAAGCATTCTAACAAGGAACACAGAACAATGAACAAGATACAAAAGTCCCGAGTAACCAGTTCGAAGGGTTACTCCGTGGGAGGTGAAGCAAACCATCAAATAATCAAAAAAAGGAAAGGCACCTGGACCAGATAACACCACCTTCGACCTACCCCAAAAAGCTGGAAAAGTCATAACTAGGAAACTAGCCCATCTATTCAACGTGTGTCTCAAACAGAGTAAAGTCCCAGAGGATTGGAACACTGCAATCATAATGCTGTTATATAAAAAAGGGAATCCGAAACAACTACAGGCCTATAAGCCTACTCAACTGCATCTACAAACTTTCCAACCTACCGAATCGCTAGATGAAAACCAACCACGGGAACAGGCTGGCACCAGAAGAAGCTACGCAACCATTGACCATCTCCATTCGGTAAATCAACTGAAAGAGAAAGCAGCAGAATATAAACTGCCACTCGCTGTAGCATTTGTTGACTTCAAGAAGGCCTTCGGTTCAGTGGAAATCCCCAAGATCATTGATGCTATCATACAACAAGGCATAGACCACGTATATGTCAGAGTCTTGCCACATATCTACTGACACATCAGTTCCTGTATCAGGCTACATAAAGATTCTGATCCCTTTCAGCTTGAAGAATGGGTAAGACAAGGTGATGCCAGCTCACCCAAACTCTTCACAGCCTGCCTCGAGATGATCTTCCGAAATCAAGACTGAGCAAATAAAGGAATCAAAATAGACGGCGAATACCTAAGTAACCTAAGATTTGCAGACGATATCGTCCTTTTTGCTGAAACTTCATGATCTCCAAATAATGCTAGACGAACTGAATGAAGAAGATAAGAAAGTTAGTCTTCACATAAACTTTAGTAAAACAAAGGTCATGTACAACAAAGATGTTGAGGACAAAGACACAACGATACAAATCGAAAACTCAGAGCTGAAGAAAATGGACCACTGCATCTACCTAGGACAACGAATCTCCATGAAATCCTCAAAAGAAGAAATAATCATGCGAATAATCATTCTAGGTTTGCAAGCTTTCGGAAGAGCAAGTCAACCTTCAATAACAAGAAAATCTCATTAGTCCTAAAAAGAAGGGTATACAACCAATGCATCCTCCCGATAGTCACCTATGGAGCTGAAACATGGAACCTAACCAAAAGATTGACCCTCAAACTGAGAACCACGCAACGTGCACTAAAAAGAAACATGCTAAACATCACATGGAGATATCACAAGACAGCACAGTACATTAGAGAAAACAGGAGTCAGAGATATCATAGAATCCATTAAAAAACTCAAATGGGAATGAGCTGGTCATGTTGCAAGAATGTCAGACCACCGCTAGACATCACGACTCACAACGTGGATCCCCAGAGATCATATGCAAAACTGTGGCCTGGCCCAAAAAAAGCCGATAAAAAATAAAGCGGCAAAAAATAGACTGGCAAAAAATAAACCGGCAAAAAATAAAACAAGTTCAGAAAATATTGGCTCCGCGACGCCCATGATAGAGAGATCTGGCTAATCTTGGGGAAGGTCTATGTCCAATGACGGACGCTAAAAGGCTGCTGCTGGTGGTGATGATTTGATGAATATAACAGATTCATTATTATAACAAGGAGAGTGTCCATTTACTGACCCAGACAGATGACAAGTGCCCCCTACCACTTGGCGCCTTGGGTGACTGCCCGTGTTGCCGATATCTTAAACTGGGCGTGCCAATGGTGCTTATTAAGAACACCAATAACGGACGCAAAGCTCTTTGTTATGTTTCTATGAAATTGTACTCTGACGTCGCGAGTCACAGACGACTATATGTTAAGAGAGGTAAAACGACATCAGAACAATTCCTAGCAAACAGATTACAATATAAGAGTCAACTTAAGTATAAAATAGAAAATGTGTAAGCTTTAGTCTCAGGTTACTTAAATGTCTCATTCTGTATAATGAGTCGATTAAATTGTGGTAGTTAATCTAGATATCTTACTGCTGCTATTCGAAGAAATAAGTTCAACCAACTAGTGACGCCTCAGGCAATGTCAAAGATGTATATAAAGAAAGTGCGGCGTGTTTTGCAACTGTATTAATACTTTTGATGTAAATGGTAATCACTGTTTCTTTAATCCTTAGCAACACAGACTTGATCAATTTAATTAATTTAACACAATTTAATTAATTTAACACAACGATAATTTCTTTTTAGCTTGGGTATTCAGTTGTAATCAATGAAAACAGACAAAATAAGACGGCGCCAAAACTTCTTTGTTAACGACTCCTAAACGGTGACCTGTTCATCATACTACGCCTATTTCAATTTAATAACGCAGATCTTTGTCATCGTATAATTGAGAATAGAATTCAAAATCACGTGTGGCATTAATGACTTGCGTTAAGGAAACTCCATTATTTATGTATATTTAGCTTGGCTTAGTCTGGAACAAAGCCAAAACAATAAGGAGCTTGTGAGAATTGAAATCACTGCCCTAGTTAATGGTCTACCTCAGCGATTTTAAAACTGCTTTAGAAACTATTTCATTGCCATTCGAGTTTTTATCTCAAAATGTCATTCAATTTCGACAAAATATTTTGTCATTTCCATCTATGCAACAACAAAAGACTTAAACCGCTATACTATCTAGAATATCAGAATAGAATATCTGTTGCTTGATGTCAGGAAGTGCTGATAGATTGAAGTACAGTAATTCAAAACTCAGACCCAGTTGATCCCGTGTCGTGCGACACATGAGGCAATAAATGTGTCTCCTTTTCACGAACGACCCATGGATACCCAATCAGTGTTTGCAGCAATTGTTTTATAGGGCCGGGATGCTAGTCCGACGACCAAGATTGGCTACCTTACAGGGCGAAATATTTAGTTTGTTAGTGCAGAAATTAATTAAAATTAGCACAAGAATGACGGAGTAGCAGTCAAGTCAGTGGGCATCGATAAGAAACTCTGACATCTCACCAATGTTACATGGGTTTAAAATGCAGTCGGGACTGAAATACAAACGTGATTATTGTATCCTTTTCCCTTGCTGCTAGAAGGTGCCGTGTCGTCATATATGTAATCATTAGAGAGAATGAAAGCTTTGGCGTATGTGTTCATCTTTTGATTCCTTTTGATCTGAAAGAACTAATTCCTTGTATAAGTTTCAAGACATAAGGTCAAGAAAATTAGAGCGATTTTGAAGGTTTTTGTGTTTTGTTGCTCTTAGGCAGATGTTAATTGTGACAATAAATCTCTTCGTTCAATAAAGTGGCGTTGTCTCTATTAGAGAATTGCAAATGGCTACTATAAGAATAATAAAGATTTCGTAACAATACTGCTACTTCGCTATAAAGGTTTTCTTGGCTTTCTTATAAACGGTTGCCGTCTGAGAATTCGATCTCTTTTCTAAAGCCCAGAACACACTGTTTTATATCCGGACACGAGTTTGATAGCCGAGGTATTGGTGTTGTCTGGTATCTCCTCTAGATTCTGATTAGACAATCATGGTTTAATATTGATTTCAGACTTTCAGAGGAATAAACACTACCCAACACCAATCAAAACTGTGATACCTTTTCATTGGATGGTGCTCCTGATAATTATTAATTAAATCAGATATTAAGTTAATCAGATGAGTATTATCTCCTAGCATTGTGTCTGTCAAAATAATTACTTCCCTCAACTATTACCTTTCTTGCTGTAGACATTTACAAAGCTTAACTTAGTCTAGTACATGGTTCGTTTAGAATAAGAAAGGAGGGAATATTGCGTTTTGTCAAACTTTAAAGAAGTGATAGGTAGACTGATTTGAAAATGAACGTTCGAAATACTGACCTTTACCTCGGCTCTAATAGCTCAAAGGCGAACCAGTAGGAAATCCGGCACTGCTTGAGCGACAAAATCAGATTTGGTGGTAAGAAAAGTACTATGATTTAAGAGAATATTCCAATGACCAGTGTATCAATGTGGATGAAGATGTATCCGATAATATTCGAGTAGAAAAGACAGTCAGAGACTAATCTTGTTCAAATGAGATTTTCTTTATTTCAACGTTTCGTCGTATTGTACCGGCTTTTTCAAGAAAGAATGGAGGATACAAAAATGTGTGTGTTGATATAGTGTTCGGTGGTGGGCGGTTTTGAGGGATTATTAACAAATGGGAGGATTCCTTAGGTATTCATAGAAAAAAGTGGCAGAGTTTAGACTATGTAACGATCAGATGAGATTTGATCTTCAAGTGTTTGAGGGTAGAGCAGTGAATTTATGTTTATGCTGAGAATGGGGCATTAGAGGTTTTTGGGTGCTATGTCTCTAGGAGTGATATCCAGTTTCATGTTACGCCAAACGCACTACACACGCGCTCATTCTAGCACGTGTAGCTCAAATACTAACCAACGTTGCGTGATGCGGTTTGTTTTATACGAAAAATCACTGCTACACAACGTAACAGTAACAGGCATGCTAAAACATTTTACTGTTTCATACATAGGAGGATTTTATTATTTCTAATGGAAGATTACACAATCAAAACCGATATTATCAGGTATTATTTATGACCAAACTCTATAGCATTGAAACTTGCCAAACATATGAATATGTTGCCGTCCAAAGATAGGTACAACACTATGATAACATATTTTGGCAACAGAGTTCCAATGCTGTAGAGTTTGGTCATAATACATGATAATATCTGATATAATTGTGTAATGTTCCACTAGAAATAATAAAATCCTACTATGTTTGGTTTAGAAGACAATTAACTTTCTATTAAAAGATGGTATGAGTGTACTTATTTATGGATGATACTATATATACATACACACACACACACACACACACACACATATATATATATATATATATATTTCATAATTCGACATAATTTGAGTAAAGAAATGATTTCATGTCATCACTTTAATTGAATTTTGACACTACGTTTGTCTTTTAATTACTAATTCATCAGAAAGAAGAAAAAAAACATGTATGAAGTGTCACCTGTATAGATATATGTCACTTGTCACTTTAAATGAAAACCAAGTCATTTCTATTATGGTCACGTTTATTCCTTTCTTTTTCTAGCACAAAGATGTGAACCTATCAATATGTTTACAGACTTTTGTCGTGTAAGGTTATTTCCCTTGACTATTACATACCATCTTGCCTTATTAATTAGTGAAATGCGCCATGCACAATTGTACAATTATTTACTCTGTTTAAAAAGAAACCCTAGAGCGGTAAGAAGATTGTCTTCCGCCAATGATACATCATCCAATTTCCCAAATTGATGTTAGCAACGAGACTTGTTCTATGATAACGTCATTACCAGATAAACCAAGCCTTTTCCCCATACTTGCATGCGAGTTGATCTGTGTAATGCAGAAAGACGACTAACAGAGGGGCTTAATTTCATTGAACAAGGGAGATAATAATTTGAAGCACGCTTCGTGATTGGCGCGTAATCTCCCGGCGACGTTTAAATTATTGTATTCTATTTTCTTTTCTTCATTGGCTGTCATTATCTTCCAGAGAATATCGTGACATTTAAGGACATTTTGGGAGAAAAGAGTTTCTTTTCTTCTTTGTTAAGTGTTTAGTTGTTTGTCTAAAGAATGCCAAACCATAACGGAGAGAGAAAACTAAGTTGGGTGGCACAAGTAACCAGTATTGTTGGCGTTCTTGTTCGATCTGTGTACATAGGTGAGCGTGGAGTGGTGTGTAGGTACAAAGACAAAGAGAGGGGGAAAGTGAGAGAAAGACACAGAGAAAAAAGTGGGAAAAGAGAAATAAGGAATGATTGTGTGCTTCTTTCTCTGTGCGAATGCTTGTCGTTGATGACCCCGTCTGATGACTGTGGTAGTTGTGTGTTTCCCAAAGTGCCCGTGGTTGGTATTCGAAACGTGGTGAAAGCTGGGATTTCTAACGCTGATTTTAAAAGCAATCCTTCTTCACTTGAAACATTGACAAAACACAATCTACCTAACAGAATATTTGGCCATGTGTCGTACAAAGCTCAATTTAGTAAATATAAGGTCGCTTGGCAGTGATGGTTTGTCATCTAGCCTTGCTAGACTATTCACTAGTGTTACGGGTTCGATCCCCATTAAGTGCTATACTCTTGTGGCCCTGTGCCAAACTAAGTCAAACTTAGGATAAATATTAAGACTTCTAGGGTACTCGGCATAGACTGATTGTTGGCAAGCTAATCTTGTTAGATTATTCACCAATATAGTGAGTTCGATCTTCAATGGGTTTCCCACTGTTGTGACCCTGTGCCAGAATAAGCTAAACAGCAATCGATTTTTGAATCGGTCATTTTGAATGGATAAAAGCGGCTAGATTCCTCAAAAATGGCTAAAATTGGGTAGATTTCATATCCAGGTAACTGTATACGCTCTAAAAACCCATACAAAGGCCCCCAAACGTATAAATATACAACGTATTGATCAGATATTAACGTTCAAATAACTTTATTCTCGATCTAAAGATCTAAACGTTCCAATAACGTTATTCTCAATCTAAAGTTACCGTTCTTTATATAGAAATATTTATCTTATTTATATCTACTACTACTAC
>VCCN01002736.1:6759666-6773261 GCA_006491835.1 Architeuthis dux | reverse complement strand
AGACATACCCACGGCACTTTTTAAATCGTCGACACCCTATTTGAAAATATAATTAAATTTCTAAAAACATGCGTTCTCAACTTTTTTCGTGTTCTTGTCAGAAAGAGGAAAGTCCAAATTATTGTAAGAAAAAGGAAAAACAAATCTTCATTAACTTTTAAAATAAATGTTTACTTTTTAATCAATAAATCAATCATTTCGACGCCATTTGGTTTGACAGATCTTAAAATTTTTTTAAGAATTGAGATTCTGTAATTAAAAAATCTACAAAAAATAATTTACACTCACAATTGATATACTTTTATTTTCAAAGGTTAGTTTCGTCATTATTCAACTGAAATATGGTAAAAATGACCATATGCTGCATAAAAAACAATGAAATATAGCTTTTTTCCACAGTAGTGGTTAGTATAAGCGGTGATCGGATATCGATCAGTGATCGACAGGCCATTTCAACAATAGCAGACGACATATATGGAGGGCTTTAAGCGTTTTTGAAAGATGGAAAAAAATGCGGTCGTTCAGTTTCTTTAATGACCGTAAGTCACTTGATTGGCGAGACTTTTTACTTTACGGCCATCCGTAAAAAAAATATTGTCCAATTAAAAATAACAAAAGATTATATGAAAAATGACCCTAAGCAGTAATCTTTTTAAAAATTATTTTATTTGATAAGTTATCTTTTGTTCGTTAAAATGACATACATTTCGATCTGGTACAGTAAGTGAAAGAATAAGAAAAGATTTAAAGAGTAAAATCGAATTAATCGAAAAAATAAAATAAATCTCTGTAAAAAAATATTTAATGTTAATATATTTTTTTAAAAAGGAAATTGTCCATAACATATGAGTTGGCAAATAAAGATAAAAACCTGCCATGAAGAGCAATATTTGACTTAATTTTTAATTTTTAAAAATTCCTAAATATATATTTTTCAAGAATGTAAACAGAATATATTTGTCATTGACCTATCTGTGCACATGTGCAAAAGATATTATGATATGGCTATTATAAATAAAAAGAATCATCAACTGAATTAAGGGGGTGGGGGTGTTCATCACATTAAAAAAATGTTTTTTCCCGAAATTTCGAATGGAATCTTCTTTAAAATATAGTTCGTCCTTTATTATATAAGTAACGAAAATGTTATCAAAATCCAATGAATATTAGATTTTTTGTAACATTTTAAAATCTATGTGTTTTGCACATGACAGCTTTGGGAAATTTTTGTGTACACTGCTACAGCTTTTTGCACTATTTGTTTTCAAAATATCTCAGGTTCTATAAGGTGTACAACAATAATTTATATCCGAGATTTTTTCCCAATCTTTCTTTTTTTCTTCTCATAAGGTGTCTATTTCCGGTAAGTCTTCTTAACGAAGTCTGTGGCTCTACCGAATAAAGACATTTATTAGTTGAGAACTTATATTTGCCCGGCGCCGGTGTGAACGACTTCTAAACGAGCGGCCTAAATCGGAGCTCGTTTCTATATTCACATTTACGATTTAGGCCGCTCGGTTAGCAGTTATTCACACCGGCGTCGGACAAATATAGGTTCTCAACTAATAAATGTCTTTATAATTATCATATTCTGTCGGATATACAAATTATCCATCATTTGATTTCATACTGTCGGCATAGAGAACCACATTATATTCGTGCCTAAATACAAACATGAGAGTAGAAGCCAGCAAAGTGTAGGTTTAAAACACGCTTGCCTACCATGAGAACTTCGTTAGCTCAGTTGGTAGAGCAGAATCTGCGTATGAGGTTGCTTCCAGGGTGGACGCGGGTTCGATCCGCACACAGAGATCGTTTCTTTATTCACATTTACGATTTAGGCCGCTCGTTTAGCAGTCGTTCACACCGGCGCCGGGCAAATATAAGTTCTCAACTAATAAATGTCTAATTTTTCAATGTGACCTTCTCAATGTACTTAATGCAGGTGTGAATATTAATCACATGGATAAATAGTATACAGTGAAGATTTCAACATAATCCCCTTTTTTTGCCAATGCTTGCCAATGCTCTTGACTCAACGCTTCTCTATAGATCACATAGATCGAACATTTTACTGTGTCTGGACACGGACGGAGATCCGGAAGGGTTTTTCCCGTCTTTTCAGGTCCTAAGTCGGCGGGACTTGTAGGTTCAATCCCTTTTAACCCACCCTGTGCTCAATGGAATTATATATATATATATAGCTGGTTTCACGATTCGATCATCAGATGAACCTGAATTATAGTTCATCTGGTGATCGAATCGTGAAACCGGCTGTACAGGTTGTTATGAACCAATAAAATATTATTTCTACTAGTAATACAAAGTATACAACGGTTGCATAATACCAGCCATGACTTATACATGCGAAACATGGAAATTAACCAAACGGGCTGAAAACCAACTCAGAATAGCACAGAGAGCCATGGAAAGAGCAATGCTAGAGATAAAGCTGATAAAGATCAACATGAGTGAAGAATATTATACAACTAATTAAGCAGCAAAAAAAAGAGATGGGCTGGTTACCTAGCAAGAAGACATAACAATAGATGGGGGAAACGCCTAACCGATTGGTGCCCATGGGACAGTAAACGAAGTAGGAAAAGACGAGACACAAGCTGGAGGGACGAGATAGAAAAGTTTGCCGGTAAGACTTGGCAGCGGTTAGCACAAGATAGGACGTCACGGAAGGAGATGACAAAGGTCTTTGTCCAGCAGTGCACTTATAACGGCTGGCGATGGCGATGATGGCGGCGATGGCGATGGCGATGATGATGATGATGATGATGATGATGATGATGATGATGATGATGATGATGATGATATATGAGAGAGAGATCTGGTCTACTTGTTTGAGTTTTTAAATAAATATTTGATCGCATATATATTTTTGCGTATGTATGTGTGCCTGTATTAGTTTGTATATCACCCAACACAAGTGTTTGCAACAAGTCTTGCAACCAGCGATTAAATTAGTATAAATATATATGTGTTGCTTCCCCAACTAATTCTAAATCTGTCGGAAAATTTATCCCGGTCTCAGTGTTTATTGCCGCGAGGCCAGCGGTTAATTATAAAATTCACGTGAAAGGGTGATAAGTCATGGACCATCGCTAGGTGGAGTCCTTGTCCGTATCTTTGCCGTTTCAAACCTACTCCCTTTTCGGATAACTGATTTCCTTTTGGTACCTGATCTTGACTCCCTGTGAGATAAATAGCTTGATATAAAATAAAAAAAGAGAAACCAGAAAACAAGCTGAATGTGGAAGCGCTACCAAAAGAAAGAAGATTAAGCAGATCTTCAGGAAAAACCATTAAGGGGAAACGTGTTTGTGTCAAACACGCCTGCATAGGTTTCTGGTTTTTTAATCGTAACTCTATCTACCATATGTTGGTGCGTGGCTTCTGTGTCAACCCGACCCTCACGATCTCTTCCAATTCCCCCCCAACAGACTGTTTCGTTCAATTCCTTTTAACACACCCTTTTATATTTTTCGTTCTTTTTCATCTGTGTTTGTCCCTTAAATCATCTTTCTCTCGCGGTTTTATTTTTGTTTTATTCTAACGAATTCTTTTACCACACTTACCCTCTTCTATTCCGGATAGCAATATCATCTGGATGAAGCTCTTATCAAACAACCGCCCTCTTTTTCTTACACAATCGCATTCTTAACCTCTTCCAGCACCGCCAAGCAGCGACCAGTCCCAGAAAAAATACTTAACGTTGCGATGCTGACCCACACGTGCGGCTGTTATGCATCGTCGCCGTACTAATTGGAACGTCCGCGCTCCTCTTCGTCTTTTTTGTCGTATCAGCTTCCGTCACCATCACTCCACTTGTCACAACAGAGACAAAAGCAATAACATTTAGGGAAGGAAATATATGATCGTGGTGGTGGCAGAAATATAAGACAAATATATTTTCTTTCTTTCATTCATTGTTTCTTTCTTTCTTTCTTGTCGTCTATTTTCTTCAATCTTTTTTCTCCGTTTGGCGTCATAGTTGTAACGGACGATATGACAACGTTGTAACTTAAACCACCACATTAACCAAATAGTGATTTCTGTCAGAGCCTGGGTTCGCTAATAGTTTACATTTGTATGAAAATTAGTCTAAAACAAATCTAAAAATTAATTAAACTGTCATTTCTGTACGATATTCTTCCGTATAAAATATAGGTGCGATCTTAGGTAATGTAAGATATGCGCTTGAGGAACAGAAATACAGTTGAACCTTTATATCCGGCACCATTGGGATATGGCTCGTGCCGGACCACAGAAAATTCCAGGAAACAGGAATCATTTTATTTCATACTATCACGTAATGAATTTTAACAGTTTATCGATTTTTAACGATTTTTTAATAGTGCGAAAAAAAGAACGATATATTTATATATAATTTAAAAATCTGCAGTTTTCCGTATTGCAAAAACCTCTGAGTACGCTTGTGAAAAAATGGCGAAATGCATATTTCAATGATAATAAATATGTTTGAAATATAACACGCGTTTCTCAATCTTTCATTTCCACATTGTGCAATTACTACTACCATTCTGTTGCCTTACATCCACACAACAAACATCTAATTTATATGATATAATCATTTTTGTTTGCTTATGCTCTTTAATTTTGTTGTATTAAAAATAGTTTATAAGAATAAAAAGAATTAATAAATACCTGTCTAATTTTATGTTAACATAAATATTAGTCTATTTTAGAGTTCTTCGATTCGGTTTCAAACCGTGGTTTAGTGCTTACACATTCTGTTTAATGAGTCGGTTTATAAACCTCTAAATTACAGTTTAAACCGCGATTTGAAACCGAATCGAAGAGTTCTAGTGGCGGATCAACAAACTAATGACGGCAAATGTACAATCTGTACTTTGGAAACTCTTTTCTTTATTTTTTCTCGGAATACAGTTTATATCTGAATTTACAGCCGCCTCAATATGTCGATTTGCGTTCTGGCTTAAGCGATATTGGAATTCATATGTTGATTCCCAGAGTGCCAAATATTACATTAACTTTTGAAATGTTATCTCTTCCACTTGTATATAATTTCTGCCTTAGAGTCTCCTGTCTTTTTTTTTTGTTGTCATTTTGCTACACACTTTGACCTTGTATTGTTCTAAGGTAACTCTAGTAAACAACAAGAGGAATGAATCCAAATATTTCTATTCGTAGGAAATCGAAGATAAATTACAGGTTGTCTTTTGCATTTCTTGATTTTTTTTCCTATGAATCTTGTAAAAATAAAGTCCTGGTCTCGACAATATTAGGCTGTGAAAATCGTTTGCACCACGCTGTAAGTGATACTTCTAACATACTTGAATTAAAAGAAGAGAAAGTTCTGGTCTGTAACTACGAGGTCTGTCCGGAAAGTGTCCAGCCATTTTGAATATCTCCAGAACCGGTCCCGCGGCTTTTATGTAACATTGCAACTAATCAGAAGGAACATTACTGCGCATGCGTGAACACAGATTCTCCAGTTGGGTAACTCAGTCCCCAGTGAGACGCCATTCAATGAGCGCGTGCACTGTGTGGCCATCGCATTCACAATGACCGAGCCTGTCCATTCTCCACGTCTTGTGCAGGATTTTTCGGCAAAACATCGCATCACTCAGATGTGGCTCCTTGCGACTTCTGGCTTTTCCCGTAGAGATTTAAGACTGTGAACGAGATTAAGGAGAACGCAACAAGACAGCTAAAGGCAATCCCGAAAGAGGAATCTTCAGACTGTTTTTAAAAATGGAATGGATGCTGGAATAAGTGTGCAACATCTCAAAGGGGAATAAGGCGCTGTTGCTCTAGGTAAGCAATTCTTTCGTTAATATTGAATGGCTGGATACTTTCAGGACATACCTTGTAAAAAAGGTTTTAAAAAATGTTTAAGAGACAACTCCCAATGGAGTATGGAGCCCGGTGACGAAGACCCGGTTTCTGTTGCATGCGTCAGCATAGTGATCCTTGCAAGTTTCAAGTATGGTCGAGAGCAGGACTTTATTTTTACAAGGTTTCTAAGTCAGGATGCAAGTCCACCGAAGAGATACCACCACCCTAATCACATAGCCCAGAGAGTACTTAATCAGCTGATTAGTACACAGGTAAATTTGTCCTAATGAATAGTTTTGAACACACTTCGCTAATACCGGAAATCGAACCTAAGAGCTTCTGCGTGTGAGGCAGACGTGCTAACCATTACACCTTCCGAACGGACATACAGAACTCGCACTTGACCATTAAACTGTAGTCGCTATGCTATGATACCACATTCAGTTATAATGTCTACTAGCTTTGCATTATATACGCAGCTCAGATCGTGTAAATATCTTCAAAGCAATGGATAACAGCCGGAGAAAAAACGGCTATTGAATGTAAAGAAAGAGAGAAGCAATAAAAAATGTGGAAAATTAACTCCGATTGATCGGATAAGAAATGTGATCTCGTAAAAAGAATTTGGGAACAAAAGCCGAGAAGAGATAGATTTATGACACAAAAATGTTCGAGCGACTTTTCGTTTTTTCAATCATGGTGAAAAGATGAAGAAAATATGAGGAAGAAAAGAAAATAAGAATAATGGTTTAGAAAAAAGGAAAACGCAAGAGAACCGAGAAAAATAAAATGAAAGACGATAAATAAAAATGTTAAAAAAAAAAGATGTTTAAATAAAATAAAGAGAAGAAATAATGATTCTAAATAAGAAAAATAATTTGAAAAATAAAATGAAAAAAAGAAAACGTAATATAAATATATTTTTTTCATGGAACGTGATAAAGAATTTGCGAATAAAGAAGCAATGCAAAAATGTTCGTCTGGAAGATAAACGGAAATTTAAAGAAAATAGCACGACTGTAGCAATAAGAGGCAGTAGGTGGGCATAGTGAGTAGAGGAAAAAAGTCAAGAAGAAATAAAAGGAAACACACTGCCGCCATCTTGAGTTTTTACCTAGACTACATTGTTTTATTGCTGCTTTTCAGAAACTGCATAGAGCGGACTAAATGCTGGCAAATTAGATTTTATTCCACCGTTTTCTAAGAGTTACTTTCGTCTTTCTTGTAATTGTTGAAGTCGGCGGGTTTTAACAGCTAACGCCTCTGTAAAGGATTTCACACTGCTTCAAGTAGCGAAGAAAAGAAAACAGCAGAAAAAAAATGATTCGATATTATCTAAAAAGCTCAGCATTTCTTTGAATAAAAGACAAGTGTGTGAATGTTTTAGCTTGGGGAAAAACTATTTAATGTACAATGTAAAACTAAACAGAGATGATAAGGTAGACACCACAAACCCCCTGAAGTTTAACTAATAATAACATTTAATATATAGTTTTTCTTCTGCCCTACAGCTTACGAGTTTTGTGTGGGAGTTAGAGATACATTTTAGTTAATATTCAGTCACTGCTATGGATTATCCTCTTTTTTTTATCACAACGTGTCCGCCAGTAGGGTGTCGAAAACTGGGGTACTGCGTACAGCTAAGTGAAAATAAATGAGTCAGCAAAAGAGTACCATGACAATGAGGCAAGAGCGTAAGCAGACCGACTTACAGGTTCCACCCGCTATCCGAAAGTAGAGCATTCATATTAAAAAAAAACGTTCGTAAGCTGAAATTGCGTAAAGCGTAAATTTATATGGGGAATATTTGTTAGTGTTTCCAGACCAAAAAATGGTGATGATGGTATGCTAGGCTAAGTCTTCGGAGATTGGAATGGTGGAAGACACAGGATGCGTGCTGCCTCTATAACGGTTCGCAGCAAAACAAACGATGAACGCTATTTTCGGTTTTCGCCTTTATTCGTAAAAGCGAAAAAGTGGTGTAAACCGAACTTTCGAAGAGCGGAAGATACTGTTCTAAACAAAAGGAAAACTCGGAACCAGACGCTTACGCATGAAGGAGTCTCGAAAATAGAATGATCGAAATGTTGTGAAAAATGAAATAAAATGGTGAGGACAGTCCAGACAAGATTATTGTGTAAATTATATATACCGTATATACTCGTGTATAGGTCGAGTTTTTAAGACCAAATTTTAAAGCAAAAATTGGAGATCAACCGATATGAGTTATATTTGTGTAAGGTTGAAATTCAAATATAATGGGAAGGACTAGGAACAACCATTGGCTTTAAAAAAGCATACCATAAAAAATGATTTCGTGACCATAGATCAGGGGTCGACCTATACACGAGATAGACTTATACACGCGTATATGTGGTATTCTTTTCGTGAAACAAGTGATAGTAAATAGCTTTAGTTTGTTCTTGTATCTGATCTTAGTAAGCAAGGACTTTGAAAGAAAGCAGAGTAAGACGCCAATTTTCGGCTAGTCTCTTAATACAAGAAAAACAATACCATCGTTAAACAAGACGCGCAAAATGTCATTCTTAAGTTGTTTCTTTTTGTCTTTAACTTTGTAAAATATTCGAGATTCAAATAAAAAAGTATTTGTTAGTTTAAAAGGTTTATTTTAAAATCATGTATGGAAATTAAGTTTTGAAATAAGAAAGTGATGCTTCTGCCAACCTTGTATGAATAACTTCTAAAATCTGATGTGAAATCATGATTTCAATGAACTTCATACCTCTTGAATATAGAGATGTGTGCCAGAACTTAGCGAAGAAGACAACGGGGTTTTGGGAGAACAGCGAAGAAGAGAGAGGTTTTTCCCAGAACACATCCAAGAAGAGAGGTTTTTGTCAAAATCTAGCCAAGAATATAGAGGTCTTTGCTTGAACTTTGCAAAAAAGACAGGGGTTTATGCCAGAACTTAGCCAAGAATATAAAGGTGTATGCCTGGACATAGCCAAGAAAGGGGAAGTTTTTGCCAGAGGATGAGAACTTAACCAAGAACAATAAGGTTTGGGAATTGGACTTAGCCAACAGAGAGGTTTGCTCCTGAATTTAACCTAGAAGAGAGAGTGTTTGCCTGAACTCAGTCAAGAGACAGAGTTCTTTTAAAGTCTGAAGTCTGGTTTAAGAACAAATCTTTTCTCCAGTGTGTGATTTTGAAGAAATTTCGCCACATCATCTCTTTGGAATGAAGATGAATGCCAGAAATTCCATAGCTTCAGATGCCAAATCTGCAAAGGTACGTAGTTATACTACAGAGAATGCCCCTTCTTATTTAAAGCAGCGAAATAATTGGAAACAAAAATGTGTTTACTTACGTATAAACAATTTGATATTCACACGAGTCGCTTATGGCATTGCAGATGTGCGATTTCTTTATCATTATTGTTTAGAATAACTAATTTAAACAAACCGGCCATTTTGTGTCAGTATAAATCTTCCGCGCGGCATTTGTTTACCAGAAGAAATTGGTTTTGCTTATTATTTCAACTACTACTCTGTCTTACGGCTGTGATGAACAGGATACTGCATTGGTTAAAGCTTATTACCATAGCCATATCAAAAAGAATGAAATATGTCTTCTTCCTCGGTGTAGAGTGACGTAGCAGCAACCTGCACGGAAGAAGAAATAGGCGAACGGAGTTCTTGTTTTGGCCAAGGCTGCTTACGTTCACTTCTCATTAATGCCCTTAAGTAAGGCATGAACCCACTTCACCCTTATGGGTGATAGCAGGGAAGTTTAGCTCAGAGGAGAAGTCCATCTAAGGGAAGTTTACTCTGACCGAAAAAACCTACAGCATGACAGTCGCCATAGCTGGTCCCAAGGCCGGTTGAGAAATGGAAAGGTTGACCAAGAAATGGCCTTGTGTATCTGATACTGCCCATGTGTTCATTCCTTTTATCAAATGTCTGCTATTTAGCTCAGTCTCTAATATTTGTGTTATTCTCTTACGGTATTCCTTTTTTATTTTCTCTTTCATTTCTTCTTGTTTTATCGAGTCACATTCGCGGACCCCTAGGTATTTATATCGGTCCTGTGTGTTCAATACCCTAACGTTTTGGTTGTCCGGTAAGTCGATTGCATCTGCCGCTGTAAGCCTTCCCTGCGTATAAACATTGACGCGCATTTTCTATTCCGAATTCCATTCAAATGTCATCGCTGTATTCTTTAAATTTGTTGAACAGCGTTTCGAGTTCTTCCCAGTTCTTTGCAAATAGTATTATGTCATCCATGTACATGAGGTGGTTGACTTTACCCTTTGTTTTGGAGAATTGGCATCCTGTGTTGTTCTTCAAGATTCTGTTTAGTGGCATTATGGTTAGTACAAGCAGTAGTGGGAACAGAGAATCTCCTTGAAAGATTCCCCTTTTATACATACCTCTGCTAAGTTTTCTCCTGCAGCTGTCAAGTCTACTTTGCAGTTTTTCATAGAGTTGGCTATGCATTTTATCACTGGTTCGTTAATTCTGAATATCCTGAGGCATTCGAGTATCCAGCTATGAGGGATCGCGTTGTATGCTTTTTTGTAATCAATCCATCCCATTGCAACACTTTTTCTTATTATTATCCCCGGGCGGTACTTTTAGCCCTGCCACTCCCTGGCATTCCCTGCCACTTCTCAATACAACTAGTTCTCAAACATAAACAACCTCTCTGCCATTCCCTGCCACTTCCCAATACAACTAGTTCTCAAACATAAACAACCTCTCTCCCATTACTTGCTACTTCCCAATACAACTCGTTCTCAAACGCAAACAACCTCTCTGACATTCCCTGCCACTTCCCAATATAACTCGTTCTCAAACATAAACAACCTCTCTGCCATTCCATGCCACTTCCCAATACAACTAATTCTCAAAAAATAAACAACCCCTCTGCCATTCCCTCCCACTTCTTAATACTACTAGCCCTCAAATATAAACAAAGTCCCTGCCACACGTTTCATTAACGTAATAATATTAAGAAGTGGAAATATGTTATTATTATATATATATATATGTGGCAGGAATAGTTTTTGCATTAAAGTATTTCATCAGCATGTGACAGGGATAGTTTTTGCATTGACATATTTCATCAAGGTGTGGCAGTGAGTGGCAGGGAATGGCATGGATAAAAAGTGCTGCCGATTATCTCTTTCGGTACGAGATCAAGTTAATTTTTTTAATATTCATTAAACAAAAGAACTGAGATCTTCAAATAGAATGTGGTTTTCCCCTTCATTGACTCGTGTCAAGGTGTTAGGCTGAAGTGTGTGTAACTAGCTCTCAAGGACTTCAGATTTTATCAATTTAGATTATATAAACTGACCACGCAACACAAAAACACTTTTCATCGTCTTTGCTTTGGCTGATGCCAAAGTTAAGTCATATTTGCACGGATTATTAGCGCACGTTAACAAGAGGTAAGCGGTTTTTGTAATAACTAGGCGTATATTACAAGACCAAAGAAAACCAAAACGCTTGTTCTTAGCGATATGAACAGATGTTAAATATCTTCGAAAACGCCCAGTTTCTTAGGAAAACGCATGATTTTAAGATTTGAATACTTGCAACACTATATGACTTGACTGTGAGTGGTGGGTGTCTCCGAATAAACAGTTATACGATCTTACCTGCAGGTTGTTTTTATAAGTATTCAGATAAAAGGAATGTTTCTTTAGCGTAAGAAACATAACTATACTTTACACATAGACATATATATATATATATATATATATATATATATATATATATATATATAAAATATATATATACATAAAAATATATATATATATAAATATATATGTGTGTGTGTGTGTATGTGTGTGTGTGTTTACCATGTGCTGAATTTATATTTGAGATGAAACAAAGTTTAATATGGACCAGAATTCAGATGTTGATTCGAGAAAATGTTTTGTTCAAGTTGTTGCTATTGAACTAACGTATACATTTTTAACTCTACTTTCAAAGGATGATTTTTTTTTATATAAGATGTGCATGAAAATGAATTACTAATTCTATATGTTAAACTCATTCACGCCCCTCGATTTGTTTACAAAGAGGACTTGAAAGCTGTAGAAAATAAACTTCGGTTTCCTTATGTGTTTTATTATTATTACGTGATGATGTTTGTCTGCGTTAGCAACTAAGCTTTTCATATAGAAGCATAAAAAAGTGGAGGCCAAAAGTATCGATATAAACTGAACTGAGTTTAGTCTGATACTTCGCCCCACTTGCTAAGCAATAAGCGAGATGCAAACTTACTACACCAGAAATTGTTTTTGAGAACAGCTTTCTTACCACTACGTTGAAGCAGGCGGCCATAGTAAATATTGCTAAGATTATCTTAGCTTGGCACCTCAAAATAGTGAGGTCTATGTGAGAATCAGATTCGTTAACAATGGATTGGAAGACTAGATTGTGTATGGTCGCTCTTCGTCAGATGTCCAACACGTTTTTAAAGTTCTGAAAGATTGAACATTCTAATATTTTACAAAAGCTAAATGCGCGATTATATCAACTATTTGTTTCTTATCATAGATACATAAGCATCAGCCAGCTCAAAATTCGGTGATTATATGGCGGGATTAATTTTAGAAGAAATAAATTCAGGTCTGGATAGTCACTCAATAGAAACCGTCACGTGACCAATGTCTTTTGGCAGCATGCGGTGTTGGGGTGATCAAATGAAAAATTGGAAAAAAGGGGTGATCAATGAATAAGTTACTTCTCTTGTCTTTTGTTGGGCAGCGAACACTAAAGACAGTCTGAATTTTCAAAAAACATGCTTGAATTCTGCTGTGTACAAACTAAGTGATCAATTTAGCATAAAATGTTCAACAAACAAAGTAACAGAGTACATGTTTAAATTTTAACCCTCTAGCTCCATTGGTGCAGTCTGTACGAGTGATACATACATACATACATACATACATACAGCCAGACCAACTTGAAAACTGAAGAAACCTATGTTGACGGTTTCTAATATTCAAGCTAAGGAACTATTTACCTTTCCCAAGAAACAACCATGTTTAAAAACAGCTGCTGCTACCGTCTTTGACTCACTGTTTTTTTTTTAGAAAAAAGACTTAAAAAGTAACCTTCGTTGTCGAACCCCACATTGGCCAGAACCTGAAGAGGAGTTAAAATACCAGGGTGATAAATGAGAAGAATCCAGGGAAAGCGTTTTTTTTTCTTATATTCCCTGCTGAAATAAACGAGTATCTTATATAGCATCAAATACGGTAAAATCATTTTGCAGATGTCGTTGGTGTCGTCTGATCTAAACAAAAATGTCAATTATTTTTTCGTCTGCCACCCACGAATGTTTTTGAAATGTCAACATGTTTGTTTTTCATGCCACATTTTGTCTATCTATTTACTTATTTATTATATTGAGCTATTAGTTCGAAAACCGGTCTAAATGTTCAAATTGTCTGTCAGACTCTTAGCATAATTCGGTTGAGATCTTTTCCATTGACAAATCTTCTCCTAAGTTTTTTACGATTCAGTGCATTATTTGGACTAGTATCGTCATCATTGTGTATGTTATGGTCGGACTATTTCCCTCGTCTGTATGTTCATTTGTTCACAACGTTTCGGCCGTCTACCCTCGACGTTGGTCGGGTGTTCCTGGTTCTAAAATGTGGAATCATCTTAGAACCTAGAAACACCCAACCATGGCCGGAGGGTACACGGCCAAAATGTTGTGAACAAATGAACATTTAGACGAGGAAAATAGTCTGACCATATCATATACAATGATTAATACA
>VCCN01002736.1:6671221-6683066 GCA_006491835.1 Architeuthis dux | reverse complement strand
CATTTCTGTATTATACAACCTTTTTTTATTGATCTTATGAAATATTCTAATGTTTTGAAATAGTGGATTTCTGATTTTCATGAGCTGTAAGCCATAATCATCAAAATTAAAACCATAAAAGGCTTGAAATATTTCACTTTTCCACAATACGCTAATTCTTTTCGATGCACCTGTATACTATATTTGAAATGTGCTTTTTTGACAGCAGTTAATTGCGTCATTAAGCCAGCTTCAGTGTAGCTGGGCTGGGATTGAACTAATAAGAAAAATGGTAGTTACATTTGGTATGTCCAATATCAGAATAAAGAAATATTGATATTCTCGGATGTGACCGTCTTTTCACTTAGGCTGTTCCATGGGTTTGCTACTACTGCTGAGAAGAAATATTTTCTAACACCAGTGGGGATCTGAATTTGTAGATTATGGATGTGTCCTCTGAAAATCCTGACTTCCTCTATCTGTAGTAAAACCTACTGCAATATAGATGAAGTCAGCATTTTCTTATCAGGGCATTTAGACACATTATCATGAAATTCTTTCAGATCTGGTGTTAACCTGGATAGATATTCTATTCGGTGAACAGCATATAAGTGAGGTATCTGTGAGGATAAATAATTGATACCTGGGACCACCAAGTCTGTATCTGGCCTCGGCAATAATTCTATTTTACGCTATTATAGGACAAAGATATCACTTGTTGATTTTCATATCTGCGCTGGTCGTTGATAATTGGTCTTACTAGTAGGTGTTGGCGTTACCGTGTGCATAGCCACTAAAGGGCGAAATTATTCTAACAGATTTTAATTTTAACCTGACAGGTACAGGAGATAGCTTCTTCCCTGTGTGTGACCATTGTACGATTAATGTGCAAGCGGATGAGTGCAACTCTAACGTAGGATATTCTCCATTTTTCTTTGCTCCCGGTCACTTGGTCGACAGACGTTTGGCCGAAAGACATTCCACCGACGGATATTTCGCTGACAGACATTTAACCGAATGGATATTAACCCGAGTTTACAAATACTCTCTTTCTTTCATCAGTCTGTTTCTTATTTTTCGTTTGTTCTTCCTTCCTTCCTTTTTTCTTTCTTTCTTTCTTTCTAGTTGCTCCCTCTTTTTTCCTATAACTTCCTCCTCTTCATTCTTTCGCTATTTCCAGATTTTAATTTCTCTCTTTATCTATTCCTCTTTCTTTCTTTCTTTCTTTCTTTCTTCTATTTTCTTCCTCTTTTGTTTAATGTAACTTTCTACATTTCCATTCCTTTTTTTTCCATTCCGCTTTCTTTCTGTCTCTCTTTTTTTTCTTTTTTTCTTTCCTTCTTTGATCAGCCAGTTTCTGCTTTTTCCTTTTTCTTTTTTCTTCTATTCCTCCCTCTTCCATTTCATTCAACTCTCTCCTTTTCACCCTTTCACTATTTCTACATATTCTACTTGCTTCTCTATCAATATTCTAACACTATACTCGATGAATTACTTAGGAATTTCAAGAATCCACTTCAGAAATGAATTTCATGGAATGCTCTGAACTCGGCAAAGTTGTTAGAAACTGTCAACCAAAACTGTCACCAAAACTGTCAACATAGGTTTCTTCAGTTTTTAAGTTGGTCTGGCTGGCTCGCTATATAGGTATGTATCGTACGTACAGGCTGCACCAATGGAGATAGAGGGCTGAACATTTAAACATTTACTCCTTATTATGCCTAGAAAAAAGCTTTTTTATTTTTTGAAAATCCCCTCCTCTCCCCCAATGAGCTTTTAGTGGAGGGGTTCAATTTACAATCTAAGTTTATGCTAAATTGGTCCCTTAGTTTGTGTGTGGCAGCGTTCACATTGGCTTTTTGAAAATTCTGACTATTTTAGTTTTATTATTCTTTGAAAATTCCTCCCTAAATTGTTTTTTTCATTTTTTCATTTTCTTTTTGTTTGGGGGTGGGGTGGGGGTTCAAATATGCAATGTAAGTTCATGTATTCACACTTGTTTGTTTTCTTTGGAGAATTTGGACTTTTCTTTTTACTTATTCATTGATCACCTATTTTTCCAATTTTAATTGATCACCCCCAACACGACATGCTACCAACGAGACATTGGTCGCATGACGCTTTCTATTGAGTGACTAACCAGACCTGTTTTTTTCTCATTTTAATTAGTCACGTTATCATTAGCCTGTCAGGCTTTGACAGTTGACTGACCCTTCCCTCAACTCTAGGAGGAATTCTTTGGGTTGACATCACAAGTAGATGATGATTCCACACGACAATGCAATCGTGCCAAGTCGTTCGGAAGAATAAGAAATGATGATGTCATTTTAATAATTTGTTCTACATTTTAAAAAACTAAATTAGAGCTTTGTTATTCCCTGAAATGGTTAATAATATCCTTTCTTTTACTTTGCCCAGAATTCCATTTTTCGTTTGTTTTATCTTTTCCTAATTTTGCCATTATTTGAATTTTCACAAATCTGTATTGAAGCAACGCCATGAGTATGATTAAGACTTATAGTCATCCACATCCACATACGCGCTCACACACATGTATACACGCGGACATACATCAAAACACACACGTACACATATACAGATATGTACACACGCATATACACACATATAAACAGACACAGACACAGAAACGCATGCATACACGCACAAACACATACACACATACACACATGCACACACACACACATAGGCACTTACACATATACATGCACACAAACATAGGCACTTACACATATACACATACAAACACGTGCACTAATATATACACGCCATGAGTATGATTAAAACGTACAGGTATTCACATCCGCATACACGCGTGTGCACACGCACGCACATGCATACACGCGTGCATGCATATATACATAAAACACACACGTACACATACACACACATGTAGACACGTATATACACACATATAAACACACGGACACACAAACACGTGTATGCACATACAAACACATACATACACATGCACATACAAACACATGCACTAATATATACACACAAAATACACATTTATACACACAAAATACACATTTATACACACATAGACATACAGGTGAAGCTCCTACTTCGTCGGCTCCTAATTTGAACGATCCTATTCCAAAGTAAGAGCGGACGAAATAGGAGCGGACGAAGTAGGGGCGGACGAAGTAAGGGCGGACGAAGTAGGGGCGAATGAAGTTATTCATGAAGTTATTGTTCCCAGATTGGACAAAGCTCCCAAATTGTCCATTTTTCTCGGAACCTATCTGTGCAAAATAGGAGCATTACTCGTGTTTAAATCTGGATTAATTGAGCACTAACTTTATAAACCTCTCGAATGATCATTGGGTGTGTTATAGTTGGACTATTTGCATCGTCTATGTCGTTATTTATTTCACAACGTTTCGGCTGTGTATCCCCCGGCCTTCTTAGAGTGTTCTTTGTTTTCCTTCTGTCTTCTTCCGTCTGATTTGTCATCCTGAAGCCAAAGCCGTCTTCCAAATCAGACGGAAGAAAGATGAAAGAAAACAAAGGACATTCGAAGAAGGCCGGAGGGTACACGGCCGAAACGTTGTGAAATGAATACCAGCATAGACAAGGAAAATAGTCTAACTATAACACACACAATAATTAGAACACCCCGTCTAACAGACAAGAACTCTACAATGATGTCGATTATTATGATTCAAAGTTCAATGCAGCATTTATGATTAGTTATTGATTAGTTGTATGCCATTAAATGGACAGTTCAATGTACAGTGGTTTTTCGCGTCGACAATCTTACCAATTAGTTGTTCTGAATAACTCCTAAAATCTTGTGCGTTCTAGGGGCAAGCACAGTGGCTTTAATATTGAACTGGAGGTCTTTGCACACACTGTTTATTCGCTGGACTTGCGAGGAACCGTAATTCAAAACAGTGAAAGAGATTCAAATAGTTCTTCGGGCGATTGAACCCCTTCTTGTTGTTTGTGCTGTTAACACAACGTTTCGGCCGATCCATTCTTCGGTCTTGTTCAGGTATAATGGATTGGCCGAAACGTCGTGTTAACAACACAAGCAACCAGAAAGAGATCAATCGTCCCAAGAACTATTTGAATGTTAATGACCCTTCACAAAACTATAGAAAACAATGAAAGATGTATGTTACCTCTGCCAATGAAATTGGGCGAGATGTATATGCATTACCGCGTGTCTTTCCCTCTGTCTGCCTCTCTGTCTGTCCACAAATATCTTCAAAAGTTCTCAATGAATTCTATTGTGGAAGGGGTGGGCAATGTGCTATGGGAGAAGTAATTATATTTTTAGATGGATCTATGCACAGTTACCTCCCCATCATTGTTGCTATATGTCCACACCACACAATATATACACAAATTGTCTGTTCACATAATATCTCCAAAAGTTCCCGATGAATTTCAATTAAATTATGTGTATGGGTATGCAATGGGATACAGAAGAAATGGCCTCGTGGGGATGCGGGCATCCAAGAATGCATCCCTCTGTCTTGTCCACAGAGGCGAGAAGGACTAACATTACCAAAGTCGCAAGACTAGTTTAAAAAAAAGAACCTTTCACCAAAGTCGCAAGACTCTAGTTAAAAAAAGAACATTTTACAACTACTTATAAATATCCCCAACTAAGACCATTTCCGGCATTAAATGACCTACTAAAAGGTTGACATGCTGCTAAACCCAGCAAAGCAAACCAAACAGAAGAAATTATTCAAATATTCATAAGATCTAAGCACGATTACCTCCCTTACATGGTAGCTATTGACTGTTGAGAGTTGACTGTAATAACGATAAAATAAACCCTCCCACTTTCACCACTTCTCACTTTCACCAATATAGCTCCCAAATGCAATGAAAGCGAGAGGGCAGACTATAATAATAATACAATAAACCATTTCTCTTTTTTTTTTCACCGCCTCCCACTTCCGCCAGTCTACATCCCAAGTGCAGGGAAAGACAGACAGAGATAGTTGACTGTATCTTTCTTTGTTTACATCCTGAACCACGCCTGTGTAATTTATTCATTTATACTATTTAAATGTTATGGATTTTATGAATTCAACGCCGAACTCGAAACGAAATCAGATTTTATTTTACATAAATTGTTGTTTTAGTTCTCAGCTACTCTGAACTTTACATCTATTCGACTTCTTCCCCGAGTCAATGAAGTAGCCATTTTAATAATAACAAAAAATATAATGTTCTCGTTATAAATCACAACTGGTCTCCTGAGAACAAAGCAAACTGGGTAGTTTTTTTGATAACAAGAAATAATTGAATTAGTCGGCTTAGTTATTGTGAATATTAGGAAATATTCGATCACTTAAAATATTTAGAATGTTTTGAGAACAAATACACTTAGAGCAAGAAAAGCATCGTTTAACTCATTAACTGAAATGCCATTGCAATAATAGTGATAACGATTACTCCTAGCCACGACAGTTAATGGGTTAATATCTATGCTAAATGGTTTGCCTTATATGACATGTCTGACCTGGTTGAAACTTACATTCATTATTTAAAACTGATGCACAGTGTATGTAAAATGTAGTATTAAAAGCCCGTGTTCTATGGTAGAACAGCAGACCTTTGCCCCCAACTGTTCATACAAATCGCAGACAAACATCAAATGCCGTCTTTGAGAAGGGAAAGATTGAAACATTAAACAGCATCATAAGTGGTGAGATAGCTGCGCATCCCCTTCAGGCACAAATAGACGGTGTTCAATCACAGGAGTTTGAATGCTGATCTTCAAGGAAGGTAGGTCCTACCTGCTTAGAGTATTAGCGCCGCACAATCTTCCTAAACCTCCTTTTCTCCAAATTTCGCCTTTCGCCAGACTTGGCTAATGTTAAGTATCAAGAGAATTACAAATATATACACGCTCTTAGAAACTGTACATATCTTGAGAAAATTCTTAAATAATAAAACTCAGGTCTCGTGATGGGAGTTGTTTTTGTTAAACTCCAGTACAAGTTGAAGTTGACTTTGTTTTCCTCCGTAACAACAAGGAGAACAAGAACAAGAACAGGGAACAATCTTCACCTAATTCAGGGGAGCAAACTCTTCACTGTTTGTCTACCACGTCACATTAAACAAAACCTATATATAAAATTAACATTTCCCTACCGTGATTTGAAATCACGACATCTAGGAGGCCCCCTTACCAACGGAGGTAAACTGACTAGTCTTATATATATATATGAATTTATTTATTATATACACCATACAAAAGTTGCAGTAATCATCTTCAGTCGGAATAGAAGTTTGTGTGGTGTTTGACCCTGCAGTAGCCAGGCTTTATCTTTGTAAAAACCAGCACAGAATCAGTGAAACGTAGGCTGAAATAATAATAACAACAACAACAACAACAGGCTGGTTAGTCACTCAATAGAAACCGTCATGCAACAACATCTTCAGGCAGCATGCCGTGTTGGGGATGATCAATTAAACAAAAATGGAAAAATCGGTGATCAATGAATAAGTTACTTTTCTTGCATTTTGTTGAGCAGCGATCACTAAAAAAGTCTGAAAGAAACAGGCGTGTATGCTGCCGGACACAAACTAAGGGACCGATTTAGCATACATTTACATTGCAAATTGCCCCCCCCGCCCCAAAACCTAATGGGGGGGTTCATAGAAGAAAAATAACGTTTTTTCTAGATATAATGAGTAAGTGTTGAAATTTCCTCTCCTCTAGCTCTATTGGTGCGTCCTGTACGCGTGATACATGTATAGCCAGCCAAACCAACTTGAAAACTGAAGAAACCTATGTTGACAGTCTTGGTAACAGTTTTAATTGACGGTTTCTAATAATAGTGATGATATTGGTATTCATACATACATACATACATACATCGCCAGCCAGCCAGCCAGACCAACTTGAAAACTGAAGAAACCTATGTTGACAGTTTTGGTTGAGGGTTTCCAATAATAGTGATGATATTGGTGGTGATACCAAAGTTATTAACTAACTTGTAATGTAGTTTCTATTCCATTTTCTTCTTTTTCTTTGCAATTAATACACACTGCGATTGACAGTGCGATTACGACAGATTATAAAAAGTTATTGAAGAATTATCTTTTTCTTTCTTGTGTTCGTGTTAACCACAAGAGAGCAACTGATTACTGTGATGTCGAACTTTCCGTTTCTTCGCCTGTTGTGCCATTTGTTTGTTTATTTTGTGCCCAATGCAAAACTGAAAGAAGTTCTCATTATCTTTCTTTAATAAGAAAGTCGTTGTGCGTTACAGGAAAAGCACGCCTGGGTTCGTTGAAAAAAACGCCCGTGTACATGAATGCGTTCGTGTTTGCTACAGCTTATGTCAGTGCTAATGTACGCATGTGTATTAGAAGAGAGTGGGCATCTGCTGTATAATTATGATTTGAAAGCAAGTCTTGCAAGCCATTGCTAGTGATCTCGGTTCTTGTTTAGTACCCCGTTATTGCAGCCCGGTCCCTGAACAGGTTAATTTTAGTAAATATCGGCATACAGGTCTGGTTAGTCACTTAATAGAAACCGTCTTTTGGCAGCATGCCGTATTGGGGATGCTCAATTAAAATATTGGGAAAAGGTGTGATCAATGAATAAGTTACTTCTCTCGCCTTTTGTTTGGGCTGTGATCACTAAAAAAACGAATTTTCAAAAGACAAGCGTGAATGCTGCCGGACACAAACTAAGGGACTATTTTAGTATAAACTTAAATTGTAAATTGAATCCCCACTAAAATTTATTTTGGGGTACGATTTAAAAAAACAAACAGTCGTTTTTCTTTCTAGACATCATAAGGAGTACATTTCTAAATTGTCAGCCCTCTAGCTCCATTGGTGCGGCTTGTACGCGTGATGAATACAGGGTGAGTGCAAAGAAACTCCCTATTGGAAATTGGTAATACAGTGGTGTAGTGCTAACAAAGAGGAGAGCAATATTTACAAAAGTTAGATGTAATTTCTAATAGGGAGTTATTTCTCACCCACCCTGTTGATACATGGCCAGGCAACCAGCAAGCCAACCAGGCCAACTTGGAAACTGAAGAAACCTATTTTGACAGTTTTGGTTAACAGTTTCTAATATTGAATCAAATGATGGATAATTTTATATCCAATCGACAGAGTATGATAATTATAATGACACTTATTAGTGAGAGCCTATATTTGCTCGGCGTCGGTGTTTCTAATATTGTTAATTGGCAAGCTTTAGTACGAAACAGGGCGAAACAATCAATTGTCTGAAGGTGACATATCTGGAGAATACGCCGCTTGTGGGAAAACTTCCCTTTCCAGTTCTATGTCCGTTTGTTCCATTGCACTTGCAATAGGGGGACGGGTGCTGTTATGCAGCAAACTCACCGGTTGATTTCTTTATCCCCCCCCCCTCACAAAAAGCATTTTCTGTTCCACTGCGTCATATAAACAATCTAATTTCTGAGTGTAGTGTTGCACAGTAACACTTTGTTCCGGTTACAGCAATTCGTAATAAAGAATTCCCTTTGAATCCTGCGAGAACCTTTTTTCCCAGTAGATCGAGTTTAGTTTGAAATGCTGAAGGCTCTCCTACATCTAGCTACGATCTTCTCCCTATTGGATTCTCGCAATAAATCCAGTTTTCATTCTCAGTGACTATCTTGTCCAAATAAAGTTGAGGTAGAAGATTGTGACGTAGAAGTAGAAATGGACTTGCCCGGAGGAAATGGCCTGCTGTCTGTTTTGTGGAAGGTCCGGGAAGCAAAAGCCGAATGAACGAGTCGACGACAGATGTAGACGAGGCGGAGCGTTAGTGACCCGTATGTGGAGCGCTAGCAACCCGAATGTGGCAAGCTTTTGGCTATAACAGGCCAGGCGGCGACAATTCGTCAGTCCGTTCTAGGCTTGCCAACCGAAGCCACGTTGGAGTTTTACTTGTAGGTGTACTGTGAATTACTTGTAGCGTCTCGGATTTCGTGACAGTGGTGATATCTTACCGGTGATAAGCGAGGAGGTGTCCCTTGAAGGTTTCGTTCCGGTGCTGCAACTTTGACATGACATTTGACTTATTGCATCGAACTGTGTCGGTGTTTTCCCCCAAATCCTTGGAAACTACAAAGATGAAGTCTAGTATTTACAGGCTGGCCAATGTTCATTTTTCTAGCTTCTGAATTTCTCCTTAGACTTGTCAACGACGTACTACAGTTCACTAACTGCACAAGCAATACAGAGCCTAATTAACGTTGGAGACACTTCTAAATTTTCACTAACAGTGTGTAATGGTGCTATGTACATTTGCATCAATCTAATATTTATTTTAAAGGCTATTCCTAATTGAGCAAATGTGTGCTCGTATGACATATGTTTCTTGTTAAAGCACATGGATTACTGGCCAAATATAGAAATAAGTTTTCTGAGGATTTACTTCAGAGCATGTTACATCTACGATTCCAAATAGGCCAACCCTGTTAATTGCAATTGGTAGTGGGTCTAGCTGGCTGGTTAATTGCTAATCCTCTGTAGACCCCCGAAGTTCCAGGTGAGTTGGTTAGTAAAGATATAAGCGTATTTGCAAATGTTTGCAAATGTTTTTGCTTGTGAATATTCCTTAGTAAAGCACATATATGAGGAGGTGCAGGTAGTCTAACGGTTAGCAGCACAGGAAAATGGATTCGGCCTGAGAGTTTGTGTTCACTTCGCACCAATGACCATGGGAGAGACATGAATATATCTCTTCTCCCTCCAGCTATGGGTAAATGCCAGGGCAGAAAGGACACTCCAGCCTTGGTTGGCAACCAATCTAGGAAATGGACAACGATGAATTCAAACCTCTTGCCGGTCCCAAGCCCGAGTAAAAGAGGGGCTTTGGACGTCGGCATAACTAAAAATAATCCTAGTTGATAATGAAATTGCAGCAGCAGCATCAAAAAAAGTATGGTGTTGTTACGGCTCTATGCTCCACTAGGACTCTACGGGAATAAACAAACAAAACAAAGTACATATATGAGCAGAGATGTAGAAGCGTGAGTGCCGATATATGCACATAAAAGGTGTGTCTGCAGGTTGGTGCAATATCCACACGTGTGTGTGTGTGTGTGTATGTCTGTGTGTGTGTGTGTGTGTGTGTAAATGCTTGTAGTTATTCATACGTGTTAAATTAGAAACCGTCAATCAAAACTGTCAACAAGGGTTTCTACAGTTTGTAAGTGGGTCTAGCTGGCTGGTTAGCTATCTATGTGTCGTGTGTACAGGCCTCACCAATGGAACTAGAGGACTGAGAATTTAAACATTTACTCCTTATTATGTCTAGAAAAACGTGTTTTGCCCCTTTGCCAAAATACCCCCCGAAATCGGTTTTTAGTGGGGGTTCAATTTAAAATGTAAGTTTGAGCTAAGTTGGTCCCTTAGTTTGTCTCCGACAGCGTTCACGTGTTTTGGGTTTTTTTTTAAATTCCAATTTTTTAATTGATCACCCCCAACACTGCATGCTGCCAAAGTTCATTGGTCACGTGACGGTTTCTATTGAGTGTCTAACTAGACCGGTGTTCATATTTTCTGCCTTAGACGTGTACATGCGTATGTATAGAGAGTTAGATTTGTAGAATCGCGTAGGTAGATACATCTGGATATGTACTGATGCTAATTAGAAATGAATTCAAAGTATTAAAAAAAACCCCAGGTAATTGGAAGAAAAATAATAAACCCTGCGATGGTATGGCACGCATTAATACAAGAGTCAAGAAAATATTTGCTTTTGCACCAAGCGAATTCGCTCGCACGGTGGGAAGCCTATTACAGCGTGTTGTTAATTAAGTTTCATCGGTTAAAAAAAAGGGGGGAAGAGACAGGTGACTTCTGTAATCAAACGCCGAAAAGTGTTTTTTATGATCAATGTAAATAGCGTATAGAGCCTTTTTATTTCTTTTTTCTGTTAAAGTGGGCATTTCGCTCAACGTTGAGTAAAGCTACAGCAATGACTTCAAACGACAGAGAAAAAAGCGGGATGTATTATCGCAATCGGCAGAAGTTTTGATTGGATCCTGTCAAGGTTGATTATGGGGGTGACCAAGGATGTAAATAGGGGGTACGCGGATGTTTTTGTGTAGTTCCCAAAACCCATTTCCATCACTGGGGGTGACAACGTATGGTTGAACAACCTGGAAATGAGTAAAGTAGTTGTGGGTTTTTACTTAGCTTAAAAATGGGTAGTGTGTCGCTTAGCTAAATAATTGTGCAGTTGGGGATAACACATATAATTGGGTACACTTATAGTCGAATGCATTCCAAAAGGATCTGGATATTGAGCCATCATGGATTTTCAATATGTCACCCATGGCAGACATTTTAAAAATGGCTGCCAACGGCAACTGTTTTCAGATGTATTTTCATATCAGCGATGGATATAATATGATATTGAGGACATAATTAGCTGATGTTTTTACCATACATAGTTCTTGGGAATTGCCATTTGGATAATACATGCAATTCATCGAAAATTCAAGATGGCGGCCATGGCTGGTATGCAAATTGTAATTGCAATAAAGTTGCGTAGACTGTTAAGATATGGATGATCTCGGTGTCAAATCATACATATTTTATGATGCAGAATTCGAATTTGGAACTTTAGAATTGACCAGAAGCTTCCTTTTATCTTCCAATTCAAGACTCAAAATAAGTGATTACAATAACTTCCCAAAGCTAGGGTCTATCGTGGGAATGTCTGAGTGCCCAGTGACAAATTTGCAAGGTAGTCTGCCGTCTCATGATGGTTAGCAGGCTCGACGAGATAGGAAAGGTCATGCACAAACATATATGTGCGCATGCATATACACACACATGTGCATGCATATACATACATATACGCACATATATCCGTTAAATATAAAAA
>VCCN01002736.1:6236795-6255985 GCA_006491835.1 Architeuthis dux | reverse complement strand
ACCGGTTTATTGAACATGTTTCAGTAAAGATATATACACAACACAATTATTACTAAAAATCCGAAACATTCTCATCTAAATCTAAATTAGATTTGAAATTTAAATTTATGGAATTCATAAGCGTCTGGTCTTATAAAAGCTTTTAAGGACTTAACGAGAGAAAAAACAATTCATGTTTAAAATACATGTTTAAATTCACTTAAGGCATATAGTGGTTTTTATATTGCGTTTAGAAGATGAAAGAATTACAATTTTTTCACTGTAAAAGCTTTCATACAGCTCTGACTAGCAGGGTTACCTAGCAGGGTTAATAACTTCAAATATGAAAACACAGGAACACGAATGATATTTTATAGAGATTTCATAAAGTGGAAAAAACAAAATACCCCTCTATCTGGACTCCTAAAAGGGAGAAAAAAAACTTCCTCGCGAATTTAGACGCCTAAAGGGTTCCCCCCGCCCCCACTGATTATAATGAGGTAGAATTTAACTTGGAATCTAATTGAAAATAATAGTAGAAAAAAATCATTTAAAAAGTCTACACTGTATTTTTAAATGATTTACGCTTTACACATAAACATGGGCTGAAATCTCAAAAGTGTTAGGGAGCCAAATCCGGACTGTATAGGGACGGACAGACCTTGATTATACGATGTTTTGCCAAAAACCCTGCACGAGATGTGTGGAATGACTCGCTCGGCGATTGTGAATGAGAGGATCACACAGTACACAAACTCACGCAACTGTGTCAAACGGGAGAGTGCCCGTTCACGCAACCAGTTTTCGAGATATTCAAAATTGCTCGGTACTTCCCGGACAGACTTCGTGTGTAACACATGTTTCTTAAGAATACTTACATGATTCATCGCTAATTTTCAAAATGTTTTTTACTCAACCCTTCGGAATCTTTTCAGATCCTGAGTTGTTGGTCCTTGATTCCTTTGCTGAAAAAATACCATTTCGTAATTGTCATCTTCATTGGGAAAATGTTAAAATGCTTAAGCAATTATTCTTATTTGTTTCGGCTGTGAACTCAAGGAAATAGTGTCCTTATAAGAAGTTAACCATTTTTTGTAGTATTTCTTTCATGAATAATTTTAATTGCTTTTTATCGCAACCGTCAGTCTACGGCCGTTAGTAAACAGCGCGCATTGGAAATAATCTCGGTGTGACTCGAACACATCCCTTTTGTATCGGGAAGCCTGGTATTCCTTATCGGGGCCTCTATCGGTTGAGCTACGAGAGCCCTACGGTAGACAGATCAAATCTAACTATGTAGACTTGCCCTTCATTTTCCTCGATCGCTCTATTGCCTGACTAAATGGAGGATCTTTTATGCCCGTGAGTCTTATATGCCGTCAAATACGGTAAGTTTAATTTTTTTAGTTGCGATAGTTTCAATATAAATCAGTTGGAAGCCATGCATTGTATTCATAAAAGAAAATAGAAACGTTGTCACAATATAATTGATCTTCTAAAATCGATATGCTAAAATATGTTTCTTATCTAATATTTTCTGAGTTTGGAAAGGTCAAAGAGAGAAAACCTTTATATCTACGAGTGAGAAAGAATGGTTATATGAAAAAGGGGAACAGTCAAAAAGCTCGGCGGAGTAGTGATGGAGTAGCAGTTAATCAGTGGGCAGCATAAGAAAATCCTAAACCTTACCTACGTATGCCGAGTTCAACGCAGACGGCGTTATAACTGGTTATCGTTTCATTTTTCCTTATCGCCAGAATTTGCTGTAACACAGCAAATATATCTACTTATATAATAAACAGTATGAATTCATGGTTTCCTTGTCCTTAACCATGTGCGCTTTCAATGTTGCTGATAAAAATATCCCCTTATCCCATACATAATCTTTAAATCAGGTGTCGCTTTCACGCTTGAATTTCTTTTCATTTCTTTTCATTTTGTTTATACCTACTCGTCAAGTTAGTCAATAAAAAAGTGATAAGCGATATTTTAAGTTGAAAGAAGAATTTACTATGTTGGTGTAACAGTAAGATTTTTTAAATATTTTATATTATTTTCAGTTAAACCTCGGTCTGCAATTGAGACACATCAATCCTTTTTAGATATATCAAGGACTCACTGCAAGTTCCACGCAAATAGCTTCTTCTCAAGAACATCTGCTATATGGAACAAACTCCCTTCTGAATGTTTTCCTGGCGAGTACAACCTCAATATTTTTAAATCCAGAGTGCCCTACCCAATGTTAGTCTTTGTTTTAATTCTCTTATTACTCTTCATGTTTAGTGTTTCTAACTCTTAAAACTCATTTTAACTCTCTTGGTGCTTTTTTAGTCATGTTTAGTCTTCATTTTAAACATGTCATGTTTTAGTGTTTCCAAATTTACAATTGTAATATCAGTAAGCTATTTTAACATGTTTTTTTCTTCTCTTACTGGACTTAATTATGTGGCATAAACAACTCCCTTCTTACTAACCCTTTGGTGTGAAAGGTGGACGAAAGGCCTTGCTTAGGGTGACCAAAAGTAAACAAAAAAAAAAAATATATATATATATAGGTTGTCTCAAAGGTTACGAAACGGTTTCAAAATATTTTCTATAATTTTGAGATGGTCATTAACATTCAAATAGTTCTTCGGACGATTGAACTACTTCTTGTTTGTGTTGTTAACACGGCTGACCATATCTGGAGAGAGAAAGGCGACCACTTTCCTCTCTGGGAGGAAGTCCAGATTATTGACAGAGAACGCCGTTGGAAACAGAGGAAAATCAAAGAGGCAGCTCATATCAACATGTCGTCTGAATGTATTAGTCAGACAAGTGCGGAATTCAACCCGGTGTGGCTTCTGCTACTCAACAAACTCAAACCCGACAAGACAAGGACAAAGAAACGTTATAAGGGTTACTTCTTTGAAATTAAAAACTTCTGTCTAGCCCATTACATTCGGATATTATACCTGAGGAAGGCCGAAGAATGGATCGTCCGAAACGTCGTGTTAACAACACAAACAACAAGGAGTTCAATCGTACGAAGAACTATTTATGTAATGTAATACATTTTTCGCGAATATTTTTCTTTTTACTTTTTATTCTCAGATGTATTAAGCAAGATAAAATTAATATCTGTTTTGTGAATTTCGTTTAGAAAAATAAGTAAAACATTAAGAAACAGAAATATTATTAAACTAGTTAATGGATATCCAGGTTTTCCCCGCTATCCGAAAGTAGAGCGTTCCTGTGAAAGCCTTTCGTAAGCCGAAATGGCGTAAAGCGAAGAAGCAATTACCATTAATTTATAAGGGAATAATTGTTGAGCGTCCCCAGACCCCAGAAAATAGTTAGGATACTATGTCAGGCTGAGTCATCGGAGGTCGCGGTGGTGAGTGGCACAGGAGACTGGTGTGCAGAAGAGATAGGAAGAGGGTGTGCGCTGCCTCTATAATGGCTCGCTGTAAAACAAAAGCTGAACGCTATTTCCACTTTTCGCCTTTTCTTCGAAAGATTGGCGTAAAGCGAACTTTCAAAAAGCCGAGACTACCTGTATTTGAATACTATTAGATGGGTTGTTTTTTTTAGGAAAGAAACTAAAGAATTTCGTTTCAGTGGAAGAGTCCATTGTTTAAACCGGTGGGCAGGAGATATTTTTCTCAGCAAACGTGTTACCTTTTATGTGGAAGAGTTACACAGAGAATCACACTGTTCTTTATATAAGTAAGATATTTAACTCTCTCCCTCGAGACGTTTGGTCCACCTTATACAAAAATTGGATAAAAACATACAAGTAACAAAATTAAGAGAGAAAACTGTGATAACAACACCACTTTAGAAAGAGGCGTGAATAATGGAAATTCCTTTTTTACAATGTATAATAATCAATAAATCTCATTCATCGTGTAAACAGTTTCAGTCTTGCGACCATCAGACGAACAGGTGTCTGACGCATCGTGGCTTGAAATAAGTCGTCTCTGCAATTCATTAGGTTCAAAATCTTCAACTGTTTATTAACTTCTTTTTTTTATTAACTAAAGAAAACTGTATAGTTGTTGTCATGATTCAATTACCAGCTTCATTAATGTTATGATCAGAGAATATCCCCTGCTATTGGTACCATGTAACCCAATACAATGCATAATACTTGAATAGAGGATGAGCACCGTCAACTTCTTGCGTTCGATCCTAGGTAAAAGCCAGAATTTTGAATGCTGATTTTCAAGACAGGCCTCTCTACTTGGAAGCTTGGCGCAATGTAATCTTCACATATTTTTATTTGCCTTCATCCATACTAAGCTAAGCTTATTAAATATGAATATAATTTGCTAGCTTGAATAGATCAAGTAAGAAGTGTTATCATCATCATCATCATCAGCAGCAGCAGCAGCAGCCGTTATAAGTCCACTGCTGGACAAAGGCCTTTCCCATCTCCTTCCATGACGACCTATCTTATGGTAACATCTGCCAAGTCTTACCGGCAAACCTTTCTATCTCGTCCCTCCATCTTGTGTCTGGTCTTTTCCTACTTCGTTTACTGTCCCATAGGCACCAATCGGTTAGTCTTTCCCCCCATATATTGTCATCTCTTCTTGCTAGGTGGCCAGCCCATCTCCAATATTTGCTGCTTAATTAGTTGTATACTATCCTTCACTCTACGCAACAAAGTAAACCTTTTTTTTCTTTTCTTCAAGTTCGTAATGCTAAGATGATTATCCACTAAGCTTAGGTTAGTCTGGTACAGGGTCGCAAGTGTGGAGCACCCAGTGGGGATCGAATTCAAACGTTTTGGTCACAAATTACAAAATTCAGTGTTTAATCATCAATTGTTTTCCCTGTCGTCAGAATTATTTGGTGGGTTTGTATAGAAAAGGACCAAAGCTAGGCGTAGTAATCAGTGGGAATCAATAAGAAGAGCCAAAACATTGCCTACGTATACCGGATTCAAACGCCGATGGAGCTAAAGCTGACTATTGTTTCATTTTACCCTGTGTTTGCTGTTTCATTATCTAACTGCAATTGAAGAAATCTCTGTCTACCTGACTGTGTGTATGCACTGCAATTACACAGCAGCTGACCATTGTACGAAGTTGACATTCGCCAGATGTATTAGTCAGCACACAAGCATTGCAGTGTCGAGTTTGAAGTTGTTTGGATCAGCGGTTCTCGAGAAATCTGATAAAAATAATTTTTTAAATTACAGATTATAGACTTTTTATCTGGAATTATAGATCTAAATTTAGATATAAAATATCTTAATTGGCAACGCTGAAGAGACGTAACCGAAGTACTTCGAAATTAGTTTACATGACTATAACGGCAGGCTGCTCCATACACCATAAAGTCCGGCCTCTTCGAAATATGCACCTTTGGAACGAGCACTGCCCTAGTATCACTAACGTGGATGAAAGTTTCAGCGTATAAGTTTAATAAACCCTATGCATGATATCATTGGTTACATAAACAGTTTGTAATAAATATATGTTGAAAAGTATCTCCTAATTAAATTTACACACGATCGGATTTGCTTTAGGATGAGTTAATCTGATATCAGTTAGCTCTTTGAAGCATAGTGGGTTAAATTTCACCCCACTTGATGAGTTTTTATTTTCTGTTTGGTCATTTTTAAAACCACATTTTATCTTCATATATCTATGAGCATAAAGGTTTATATTCTGTCTCATCAATTTGTTTAGTAGCCAGGCTGATCAACAGATCAGTTCAAAATGGAAGAAAAAGAAATGTGCCTCGAAAAGTTAAATAAAAATAATATAACAAATGCTGTGAGATTTACGTGCAAGTTCTGCGAAACCTCAGGTAAGAAGGATAAATAAATCTCGTAAAACGATAATTCTTGTTATTGGTTAATTTACTGTTTATAAAGGAACGAATTTACTATAATAATGAACAGTGTGATATTCTTGGTTCGATATGAAATTCTGTATTTTTTGGTGTGTGCTGGCGGCCATTTTGTTTTATGCAGATGAGGTAGTTTCTTGGGGACATCTTTTGTCTGGAAGAGGACATCCTAAGGAACATTTGGGTACCCTAAATGTAGAATTATGGCGGGGGGTGCACGGTAGGTCCTACTGGCCCCCGGCCTAATATGAATAAACAAACAGATCAGGACGGACGTCATATAGCAATGATCAGCAAGCTAATTTTGCTGGCCGGTGTTAGTGGGTTCGATCCTCATCGGATCCCCCAGTATAGGTGGTCTGATATCAATGCATTCTATCTACTCTAATAATGAACAGTGTGATTATCTTGGTTCACTGGTCGTAACACTGGACTATTCCACTGGGTGGAGAAGGGGTGGTTTAAAGTTTTACTAAAAAAACTTCCTGCCCACTGTTTCAAAGTACGGTCTATTCCCGGTTAAAGAATACAGTATTTTTATAAAAAATATGCCCACATGAACGTGGGAACATCGTATTCATTCTGTCTACTCCGTACAACAGTGGGGGAACAAAGCGTCGTCAGCAGAGACTTATTTCTTGTAGATCTATCGGCTAACAAACCAGAGTAAATACAAGGACATGTTGTGAACCAATAAACATTATTTATAGGCGACAAACCAAAGTGGCAATCATGCCTAGTTGAAGTTACCTGATAAAATACATCATTGAAATTGAAATTGAAATGGTGCCAATAGAATTCTTGAATTGTCCTATAATTACTGGTCTGTTCCAACATGCCCCATAGCATGTTCCAATTTACCCTACTGTGGAGTGAGTTGGG
Source organism: Architeuthis dux (assembly GCA_006491835.1). Lineage (NCBI taxonomy): Eukaryota > Metazoa > Mollusca > Cephalopoda > Oegopsida > Architeuthidae > Architeuthis > Architeuthis dux. Next base: position 6,249,280 of record VCCN01002736.1, on the reverse strand, counting down.
ACGTCTGGACTTGATTCACAACAATTATTTTTTCAGGAATCTCTCTGCTGAACGTAATTGCTGAGCTTGTTTTACATATGTAAATCTATAAAAATGATGAGGTAGTAGATGTATCAATATAACCATATGTTGAAAATAAGTGTTTTTGTGAAATGTGTGCCAACTAACCCCACCTTCCCCTGTGACTAAATCTGAAATGACTGCTACTAGTTAACTTTCGTAGCTTAATCGGTAAGGCGCTGTCACGGTTAGATAAGCTCCTAGGGATAATGGATGCGGGTTCAAATCCCGACAGAAGCTTATTTTTTAAAATCTCTGATTCATGTTAGATGTGATCGTCTGCCACCCGTAAACACTCAAGTAGCTCAGTCGTTTGAGCAGTTACCATACATAGTCAAACTTCCCGAGGTAAAAGGGACGCGAGTTGTTTATTTCCGATCTGTACTGTTTACTTTCAGAGAAATTGTGATGAAAAGCAACTAAAATTAGTCAAAAATTGATATTCTATAATGTTGTTCAATAGCGTACAAATGGTAACTCAACCATAGGCGACTATGATTTACCGACAAAACAATTTGGCGATGAGAAAATAACTAATAATATAACACATATATTAAAAAAAATAGTGTTTTGCTTAAAAAAAAAACATTTTTAAATCCCACTTAAAAATTATTTGTTTTCAAAATGGTTATCAGCAGACAAGTTTCGCAAATCTGCTAGGAATTCAATTATGTCTCTCATAAATCAGGCTGTACACATAAGTTTTCCCAGTCTAGTGAATATCTATTCTGCTTATATATATAGAAGAAAACTGTTAAATATCTTAAGATATCTATTGGTAAGGAACTACAAGTTATGTATGTAATCATTATGATATATAATCGCTAAAGTAATGGGATTATATCGAATATCGTATATTGTAGACGGTTTTCAAGTAGCTCAACTTCTCTGTATTATCGGCGTCGATAACCCAGAGTGAACGGGTCATGCAACTGACACCTACGTAAATTTTCGCTTTCGAAATTTAGATGAGTCAGAGATTTAAATTTGGGGCCAAGCAAATACACGTTCCCCCTGATATTAAGGCAGTTCAATTTGTATTCTACTAAGCTTATACAATTTCCAATTCCTACAGTATAAACATCATTTATTTCAGCACAGAAAATTGTCTTCTCCATGACTAAGAGAGTTGCGTATTTCCCACAGGCACCGGTTATCAATATTCGATCCCAGGCAAAGGTCGAAAATAATGCTGATTTCCAAGGCAGTCAGGTCCTCCCAACTTGGAAGATTGGCAGAGCCCAATCTTCCTAGCTCCTCATTTAGCCACCATGGTTTGATCTTGTACCAGAAAAATCTGGGCATTGCAGATCTTTATATAAATACAAGATATTTCACTTGTCATTGGTTAGCAAGATAGTCTCAAAGACCAATTCGTTTGTGTAGTACGTTCAATCCGCAGTGAGTGCCCCATTTCTTTGGCCTTGTGCCAGTCTAAACTGAGCTTAGTTAATATTTGTCATGCCTTGCCGTCGAGTAATTGTTAGGGAGGTCGTATAGCAGCCCATTATTACTATACAGTGCAATAGTTCTCAGAGTCCCAGGTCATATTTCTCCCCTTGCGATCCCAGATTTCTTCAATTCCTCCCCTATTTTGAATTGTCATCTCGTAATCTTTTCACCATTAGATTTTCCATTGTACTTTCATCCCCTGTCTGAAATTCCTCCCCATTTCCTCCCCTGACTAAAATTCCTCTCCTTAGGAAATTCCACTCCTGGGAGCCAAGTGCCCCCAGTTTGGGAATCACCGGTGTAGTGATTTCAATGCTCACTGTGTATCCCACACTCGTGTCTTTCTTCTAGACTAATCTAGGCTTAGTAAAGTATCAATTAATAATGTATAGTGAGTTCTATCCACTCTGAGTGCCCCACATTTGTGGCCTTGTAGCAGACTAAGATAAGTAAATACCTACAACTGAAACATTTATTTCCATGTGTGTAAAGACATGACTTACGGATGCGAAACATGAAAATTAACAAAACGAGTTGAAAACCAACTTAGAATGGCACAGCGAGCCATGAAAAGAGGAATAGGGATAACTATAAGAGATAGAAACAGATCAACAGGATAAGAGGGGGGACTAGTGAAGGATATTACACAAATAATTAAGCAGCAAAAGTGGAGATGGGCTGGTCACCTGGCAAGAAGAGATGACTATAGATGGGGCAAAAGACCAGATACAAGATGGGGGGGGGACAAGATAGAAAGGTTTGCCAGTAAGACATGACAGAGGTTAGCACAATCGCGGTCGACTTGGAGGGAGTTGGGAAATGTCTTTGTCCAGCAGTGGACTTATAACGGATGAAGAAGAAGAAGAAGAAGAAGAAGAAGAAGAAGAAGAAGAAGAAGAAGAAGAAGAAGAAGAAGAAGAAAGTTGCAGCTATCTAACTGTTTATTTGTTTTAGGCAGTGATGATTTCTCAAAGCTAAACATTAATTACTTTTATCATTTTTATGTGCAATTTTTATCTCTTCTTGCTAGGATCATATTTCTCGCTTTATTTCGTCAACTCATATCTTAATGGTCCTTTTCCCTTTCTCCAGACGGAAATATCTTAATTACATCGACGAAAGAATTATATATTAAGTCCCGAGAAACTTCATAAAAAACGGGTTTACGATAATCAAGATGCCAATCGTAATCTGATAACGTATCATAAATTAGGGGAAAAAACAATTCTATCACAACATTTCGCACATATACTTACAAATGTACACAAGTTCTGGCGCATTTATCTGTAGAAGTTTATACATATTACCAAAGTTTAACTTAGAATGGCACAGGGTCAAATCGGCGAAACCGAAGGATAGAAAGATTATGTTCCGTCAATCTTTCCAGTGGTGAAGGCTTTCACGGTATTTATCAAGTTGATGCAAAGGTTTCCAGCGAAAAACTTTTGCACAATGTTAGCGAAATCTTAGAAGTGTCTTTGAAGTTGACTCAGCTCTTTATTGCTTGTGCCTGCATACCATTTAAGAATTATTGGCGGAATTTGGGGGAGTAAGCTCTTCAGTGTTTGTCTATCACGTCGCGTTAAACCAAACCGATATGTAAAATTAACATTTCCCTATCGTGATTTGAAATCTCGACCATGTGATGGGAAGTCGGACCTCTTACCAAATGAGATAAACTGACAAGTAATTTACCTACGAATTTATTTATTATATATACTATTAAAAAAAGGTTCCAGTAATCAGCTTCAGTCGGAACAGGAAGTAAGAGTCGAGTTTGACCCTGCAGTAACCAGGCTTATTTTACTATATTTTGGTGAAAGCCATGACTGAATATAAAATGCACATTCGACACTTTGCTTGTTCTTCATCTTTAATCTGGGAAAAAGTGCACCAGAAGTTTATGGTAATGATGCATTAGGTGCAACACATGTCTGGAAGGATTTGCAAAGTTTAAAAATGAAAATTTAAGGTCAAGGACAAAGAACTTGAATCATTGACGGAACTTCTGAAGGAAGATGCTGCACAAGTTGCAAGACAAATAGGATTTAATCAGTCATTCGTTTACAGGGTGGGCCATAAAGATTTACCAATCATGTAATTATATCTCATGAACTTAGATACAGACCTGGGAGTTTGAGATTTTGCACAAAGTATCTCAAATGTCTGTTCTTTCTATATGTTTCAGTTTCATGTGTCTATTCCAAACAGTGTGTACGCGACCAAATCGTCGCCTTGAACAACAATCAAGTGAAGAAAGAGCTGAATGTTTGCCGAAAGATAACATCATGAAACATTTTAATGAGACTTGCACAAACTTAAGCAAGCCAATCCCCGACAGAAATCGCTCGATCTGCACCAGAAGAGACGTCGAATCTGTTAAGAAGCTTGTGAGAAGAAATCATCGCCGAGGCATGGGGGGTTATAAAAGAGCTAAGAATATCGGAAAAGTCATTGAAAAGGATTGTGATGGTGCGGGCCGCAGTTACATCAGATGGGACAAAGCCTCTTTTGATCTTCATTAAAGAGGGCATGAAGGTGAATAGCCAGGTTTATCTTCAAATAGTTGAAGAAAAGGTGTTACCTGGGGTCACTGAAGCCTCTTCATCCAAGATGGTGCACCTGCTCACACAACATATATCACCCAGACGTAGTTCAAGGAGCATTTCAGCGGATTCTCGGTCAAGAACATGTGACCGCAGGACATCAATCCCATAAATCTCGCCATCTGGTCCATTTTGGCGAGTGATGTTTAAAATATATGCAGTAGTGTTGCAGATCTGAAGAAAGCTCTTGTCAAATCTTGGTCCAATTGTGACGAAGAAATAGTGCAGCCTTCGTTCTACTCTTATCTCTACGTTACCTCTCATCCAAACGCCATGATCAAGGCAAAAAAAATAACCGTCTGTATGGACTCAGCATAACCAGTGGAATATACGTGCCTTGTACTATAGACGTGCCTCAATTCAATTTTGAATAAATTGGGAAAACTGATGGGCAAATCTTTATGGCACACCCTTTAAATGACGTATTGCAACAGAAAATAACTTTTTTGCTCAGGGAAGTCGACTGCTGATTTTGTTGCATGACCTGAAATGGGAATTTCTTCCACATGAGAAGTATTCTCCAGACCTGTCAACTTCAGATTATTACGTGTTTCCACACCATGCAACACTCCTTGTCTAGTCAGCAGTTCCAACAAGTTGATAACATCGAAAATACCTTTCGAAAATTTCATCGAATCATGAGCAGAATCGTTTTTTTCTTATTAGGGAATTTAGTAGAAAGAAAGTTCATAAAAAGTCAGGAAATATACTTTAATAACTGAATAATTATGCTATGAATTCATAGCTAACTTAGTACAACACGAGAATAAATGTGGGTCGGTAAACAGTGTTGCGCCATTCTTTCGAGTGGGGTGGGCCTATGTGTGGGTACATATACAAGTGGATCTTCAGATATATAAACATGTATAAGTTCACAGATATACATACGTCACATACATAGATACAATATTTTAAGCATGGTATGCTAATTAGAAGAAGATCCAATTTGTTATAAATAATTAGGTACAAGTTAATTAACCAACCAATCAATTAGTTGGTTATTTGATCAGCTGTTTTTTGTTTGTTTTTCTTTTATTAATATAATTTATTGAATTTCGGGGAAATTCATTCAGCTAATTAGTTATGGATTTTCTGTTGAACACCTTTTTGTTATATATGTTGTTTCTGTATTGAAAAGTGTTTTTATTTATTTCAACGTTGTACCTTCTAATTTGTGCGTTTCTTTTTAGGAATACGCTGGCAGCCTTCAATATGATATACAGATACCGCCCGCTTTTTAAACATTCGCAATGCGCCACTTTTTCGAAAAGAAAAGCAAAAGCGAAAGTGAAAGTACCAATAGCAGTCAGCTTTTGTTTTGCAGCGAGCAGTTATAGAGGGAGATCCCAAACCTTTTCATATCTCTCTCCTACATCCCAGTCTCCTGTACCTCCCATCAACCCAGCCTGCAACGACTCAGCCTAACATACCAGTATCGCCATTTGCTCCATTTCTTTTGTTCTCGGCGTTTTCGCTACTGATTAGAAATGGCCTTGTCCATGTTTAAAAAGTGGGTAACTTCTTTAATTTAAAATTGAATGACACTTTTATTTTTACAGATAGTTCAATGAAATTGTGTATGCAGGTTGGGGGAGGTATGATGACTTTGGTATAGTGAGTTATGGGCAATCCGATTGTTTGTTTACAAAAGCCACTTTACATAATAGAGACGATATGGTAATCAAAATAGGTTTTCCGCTGGAGACCCTTTATACTTTTGATATTTTTTTATAGAAACACTTAACTTTTGGATAGTGTGGGAGACCTGTACATTGAAAAGGAACGATAAAGGCTAAATATTAAAATGAAACTACTTTAAAACGTGTAAACTTTCTTGCCTGTGTTACAAATACACATATAAGCCTGGGTTCAACATTTCACGTTAAACGCCAACACATCTTACTCAATTGCAAAAATTAAAATATCAATACGTATATTTATTCCTATGTGGGTTTTGCTTTAGCTCATACTTAATTACATTAATTTGTACAGTAATACCTAAACCGAACTACATCAAAACCTGCATTAATCAAAACCGCACTATTCAAAGGTATTCCTGTACCCCTTACCAAAATATCACATTTAAACTTGCCAGAAGGTATTCAAAGATCTTTTCGGACAATTGAACTCCTTGTTGTTCAATTTGTCCACACAATGTTGCGGCAGATTCATTCTTCATCCTTCTTCAGGTGTAATATCCGTAAGGAGAGGGAGCCTCTTTTTATGCTCATTTTCCCCGGTGGTGCAATGTAAGAAAAACGGTACCAAACAGAACATTTAAAAGGTTAACAGTAACGCCAGTAAGTTACTAAAACCAACAATTTAGCATAAACTTTCATTGAAAGCTGAACCTATTTGGGGATGAGCTTTTACTAGACATAATAAGGAGTAAAGGTTTAAATTTCCAGCCTTCTAGCTCCATAGGGGCGGCCTGTATGCGCGACACATACATACATACATACATACATGGCCAGCCAGCCAGACCAACTTAAACACTGGAGAAACCTATGTTGATGTTGACTGTTTCTAAGTATATACAGCATCTTGCCGGGGTCCAGCAGATCCTATGAGTAGAGTACCAAAATGTTCCTTAGGATGTCCTCTTTCAGAAAAAAGATGTTCCCAAGAAAAGAGTTGGGAGGAACAACCTCATTTGCATAAAACAGAATTGCCGCCAGCACGCAACTAAAAAACAGAATTTGACATATCTGAGTACTTTAAAAGGCTAAATCGTGGTTTCCAGTCATGAGGAATTCAGAAATATACTTTATTTTACTATAAAGGTAATTAATGTATAGGTATTTTCTGTAAGAGGACATCCCAAGGAACAGTTTAGTACTCTATTCATAGGATCCGGAGGGTGCAGAGTAGGCCCTGCTGGCTCCCGGACTAAATCTGTACCTGTCGGAAAATGTCTTGCCACAATGCAATATGCCGTGTCCGCTACCAGAAGCAATTGTTAGCAAGCTAGTCTCGCTGACCATTATTGCTGTAGTGAGTTCGATCCTCAGTGGATGATCCACACGTGGGGCAATGCTCACAGTGTTGTCTCGCCATGGTGTAATTATTCAGCAAGCTCGTCACGCAAACCATATATCATTACTACTGTAATGAGTTTGATCCTTATTAGCTGCTTCACTCTTATCACCTGCCAAACCTAAGCTACGCCATGTGAATATCTATAATGAGAGATATCTTCCAATCGACGCTTTAGTTCATCGACAATCAATCGTTCTGGTTATCATATTTTTCTTGATTATAATCCCATTCTCGTAGTATTATCGGATTATTAATCACCGCTACCCACAACACTGATTTATTGCTGGGTTTAGGTTATTCATGTGTTCTGACATTTATCATGTATCTATCAGTGTATCCGGACTTCGCCCAACCATTAACTGTTCATAGTAGAAACTTGAAATGTTGCACACACATTCCCCTCAATGATTAGGGAAAATGTTTTTTGGGTTTTTTTTTACCCCCCCCCCCAAATAGGTTTTTAGAAGCGGGTTCAATATGCAATGCAAGTTTATGCAAAATCGGTCACTAGTTTGTGCCCGCTTATTTTTTTTTAAGATTAGTTTTTAGTGATCACTCGCCCAACAAAAGGCGAGAGAAGTAACTTATTGATCACCCCTTTTCCCAAATTGTTAATTGATCACCCACAACACAGCATATATTGGGTGGCGGTGTCTCACAACGTTCTTGGAATGCTAGTTTTATGTATATTTGATATTCTTATATTATTTATATTGTACTGTTATTATTATGAACTTTTATACCAGTGTTATTTGGTGACTCTCGCTCGGAATCAGGGAACCTCCCCAGTACTCCAACACTGCCTTCAGTAGTCCTGGCGATTCCAATAGGTGTTAATTCTTCGTTGGATTTCCAATTAGAAACCGTCAACCAAAACTGTCAACATCAACATTGTCGACATCAACATGTACTCTTCAGTTTTTAAGTTGGTCTGGCTGAATGGCTGGCTACGTATGTGTCAAGCGCACAGGCCTCACCAATGGAGCTAGAGGGCTAAACGTTTAAGCATTTACTCCTTATTATGTCTAGAAAAAAACGGCTTTTGGGTTGTTTTTTTAATTCCCCCCAAATAGTTTTTAGTAGGGCGTTCGATATACAATGTAAGTTTATGCTGAATTGGTTCCTTAGTTTGTGTCTGGCAGTGTTCAAGCTTGTTTTCTTTTTAAATTCGGACTTTTTTTAGTGATCACCAGCCAACAAAAGGTGAGAGAAGTAACTTATTAATTGATCATGGGGCAGTTTCTATTGAGTACTAAACAAGCCTGTGTTCTCAAAAGTAACGACTGCGTTTTGTTTTAACCGTAATGTCCTTAGTATATCACTACCATCATCATGATGATGATGATGATGATGATGATTCTTCTTCTTCTTCTTCTTCTTCTTCTTCTTCTTCTTCTTCTTCTTCTTCTTCTTCTTTGCACGACCGCTACGCTTTCTGACTATTAATCATTCTCCTCATATCCTTCATCCTTTCTCTACTCCTTCCCCACCCACCCTTGCAATGTAATGAACAAGGCTAAGGGAGAGAATGAAAAGATACAGGCATAGGGTGAGAGAAGAGAAGAGTCAACATGGATAATCTTAGTTGTAAACACCTATGGTTATTGTTATTATTATTATCATTATTGTTGTTATTATTATTGATGTTGTGATTATTGATGTTGTTATCATTGCCGCTGTTGAACTCCTGAATCAATACAAGTTTCCAATAAACCACGCCTGTTTATGAATATCCTTAACGGTAAAACTCACCCGAAGTAGAAGAGCCGAGCAGTGAAAGTATTTTTTACGTGTTGATTATACAGAATACAGATGACGTTTGGAATCAATACTTTTTTCTCGTCCCAAGTTAATCACGAATAATCATGTTATAACTAATTAAGTCAAGAATTCATTGAATTAAAGTCAGAACTCGAAAACAATTAATCAAGGTTCAAGACGGAGAGACAAGACCCTAATAATTATATTACATTATACAATTAAATTATCCGTGATGTATCATTCAAGTGACCACAGGGTATTGTCCACTTCATGATACACGTTTTCACTTGCAAATGACCGTTGTGTATTGCAGATTTTAACAAGACTGAAAGTCAGATCATAGATGCGTCGGTTATGTACCTTGCTCTTTCAGACATATATAGAAGGTGTGGGAGGAAACGAGAAGTGGTGTGAGCTTTTCGGCCTGTCAGTCAGTGGTGGCAATCGGCACAAGAGATGCTCGCTCATCTAAAAATTACAATATAATTGACAAGGACAAGTAATGACTGTGTATTAAAATGAATTACAATGTCGATGGGAGCCTGTATAATAATGTATGTTTCTGTATTAGAAACCCTCAACCAAAACTGTCAACATTGGTTTCTTCAGTTTTTAAGTTGTTCTGGCTGGCTGGCTATTTATGTATGCATCACGCGTACATACCGCTTCAATGGAACTAGAGAGATGAACATTTAAACATTTACTGCTTACTATGTCTAGAACAAACTTTTTTTTTTGGGGGGGGGGGAATCCCCCCTAAATATGTTTTCAGTGGCGAGAGAAGTGACTTATTCATTGATCACCCCTTTTTCTAATTTTTTTTAACTGACCACCCCCCCAAACACGGCATGCTGCCAAAAGACGTCGGTCACGTGACAGTTTCTATTGTGTGACTAACGAAACCTGTTCTGGTATGTTCTAGGAAAATTGAGTTTTGTCCTTTAGTTTGAGTTTTGTCCTTTACACAACATTGTTTTATATTTGCACAAGTTTTTAAAAGTTTTAATACATTCAGCTGGTATCGATGATAATAGCATTTACTCTGAGTGTACACTCATGAGATAGCATCGTACATCACAAGACCAAATGGGATGAAAATGGGATAGGACGTCTTTTAAATGGGAAGGGCCTGTCTATCTTGAAAGTCAGCATTCAAAATCCTGGTTTTCAGCTCGTATTGTTAATTTCTATGTTTCGCATCCGTATGTCATGGCTGGTATTATGCAACCGTTGTATACTTTACGCTTTAAGCATATTGGCAAGGTGCTCTTCAAAATGTCTCTGTTCATACCAAATGCTTTCCAACCTATCGTTATGCGTCGCTTTATTTCGCAGTCGTGGTCTTTCTCTAACTTTATTACCTGTCCTAGGTAGATGTATTCATCAACCTCTTCTAAAGTCTCTCCTTCTATCTTTATGGTCTTTTGGGGGACTTTATCGTTAATCGAATACACGTGCATTGTACAAATGTCTAGTCTATCATTCTTGATAGCTGAGATAGTTACGTGTTTGCTTCTAGGGCCTGTAGACAGTATTCAAACCAGGTTGAAAGCCAGGAGTCCGAACACTTGGGAGATTGGTGCGACATGAGAAGAGAATTAGTGTACTTGTAAAATCTTTGGGCTTTTTCGTTAGTCCCCACCAAAAGCTAACGTCCCTAAATTTCAAAATAGGGAAGCCTAAAAAGAAAGAAGATTAAGTTGCATTATCTTTTTCTCGGTACGACAGCCAATATACAACAGCGAGACTGGAGTGTAGAAGAGAGAGAAAGGGTTGTGTACTGCCTCTATAATGGCCCGCTGCAAAACAAAAGCTGAATGCTATTTTCGCTTTTCGCCTCTTTTCAAAAAGCCAAAAGTGGCGTAAAGCGAACCTTCGAAAAGCGGGTAGTACCTGTATTTGAAACGTTCTCTAACCTCAATTCGTGGTGTTAGTTTGGAGTCAAATTTCAACAGCAATTTGATCTCGGAGAATCAAATCATTTAAACTTTCCTCCCGAACGGTCAGTATTGTATATCTTTTGAGTTGGTTTCCAGATCAGTCAGGTTTTTGCAACTTTGTCCGAAGAAGATGCTGCCAAAAGTTTGAACTAAGAAAGAATTAGTAACATTGGGCATAGTATTTGGGGGCCTTTTCGTTTGTACCCACCAGATCAAAATTTCCATAACCAGTTGGAATTAATGTTAATTTTACTTCAATATTTCCCACCCTCAGGGGTTATGGGTTTGGGGTTCGTGTTCGGCTTAGGGTTAGGGTTAGAGTTAGTTTTGTTTTCTTTTTAAGCTTCCGTACTTTAAAATTGTGAACGTTAGGTGGAAACTAACGAAAAAGATCCCAAATCTATAAAACCTATATCGTTTGAATATCTACCGATTGGAAACTAGAAGGATTCATACCATTCATGTCCATATGCGATTTAATGAATAACAAAATAGTCGAATTGTTTACAGGATTCGTAGGATTTAATACTACTCGTTCTATAATTGCCTTAAATTAAACTAATTTTAGTTTCATAAAGATGACAGTCACAAAACACAAATCCTATAAATGTAAAGGTGATTCAACATAGAAAAAGTATATAAAATCGTAAATGTCGACTCAATTTTTTCAACCGAAAACATAGCTTTTTATTTCTGATTTTGAAAATACGACCTCCTACTAACAGTTACCAAATCAATACATTTTTCTCACCTGAATTAATAACTTGATCATTAATATTATTTTTTGACACTGTCGTATGCATTTTTTACGATCATGGCAGGAAAATTATTTGATGCACTCAATTGATAAGTAATCTTTCACTGCATGACGTAGGTTTATAGAATTGTATCGCTAATGATATCATTAATCTACGCATAATCATGTTATAATCAAGGCGGTTACAGATCATCTGATTGGTTTAGAATTTGAGGTTGGTAGGAAATTCAATTGAATGCGTTTCAGATGCAACAAGCAAGATATTAATTAGAAAAGAAAATGATTCACGGTAAAATTACCCTTACTTCAAAAGTCCGGCATATTGAAACAGATGAAAGCTGAAGTCGGAAGATAATTACTGTCTCCATTCGCTGGAAAGTCAGATTCAAGAGACAATTGTTTTATAATTTGATAAGCGGGGAAAGAGTCCAGAATCTGCGTTCAACGTCCGTTCACTTGTTAACGGTTGGTGACAAGATTTATAGCCAGCCAGACTGGAAGACATACTAAAAATGAGGGTATCCTCTTGTTAAGGTAGATAATATATTGAGACTAGTTTATCCTCGTGAAAAGAAATTCAAGGATATACTTGTTTCTTCCGAAAGTAGAGCGTTCGTATAAACGCCTTTCGTAAGCCGAAATGGCGTGAAGCGAAGAAGCAATTACCATTAATTTTTATGGGAACAATTTTTGAGCGTCCTCAGACCCCCTCCCCCCCCCAAAAAAAAAAAAATGGTTAGGATGGTATGTCAGGCTGAGTCATCGGAGTTTGTGGTGGTGGAAAGTACAGGAGGAGACTGGAGTGTAGAAGAGAGAGGAAGAGGTGGCTCGCTGCAAAACAAAATCTGAACGCTATTTTCGCTTTTCGCC
>VCCN01002736.1:6033740-6051036 GCA_006491835.1 Architeuthis dux | reverse complement strand
ATAATAATAATAATAATAATAATAACAACAACAACAATAGCCCAGCTAATAATATAAGTAATCGAATTACCTATCCTAAAATAACACAATAATTTGTTGGTGCGATCAATATTCATTCTACGACAGAAAATAGATACAACAAAAGAAATATTTCAAGAGCTGACACCTGCTTTTTTTTGCTTTTCTTTTTCGGATTCAAGATTATTCAGACTTTGCATAGATCAATAGAGATTTCAAGAAATCGTTTGCGATTTACTACTTTAGTCTTTAAAAGCGAAAAGCACATAACAAATAACTTTATTAGTTATTTAGGTTCCTATTCCTTTTTTTCCACTACTTTATTAGAAACCATCAACCAGAACTGTCACCAAAACTGTCAACGTAGGTTTCTTCAGTTTCTAAGTTGGTCTGTCTGGCTGACTAGCTCGTTGGTTGGCTGGCTGGCTGACTAGCTGACTGGCTGGCTGGCTGGCTTGCTGGTTATGTTATGTACCACGTGTACAGATCACACCAATGGAGCTAGAGGGCTAAAATTGAAAGAAATCGTTCATTTGATGTAAGTATTTAAACAATAGTGAATAGGAATCTCAACTTAGAAATACCAGTGAATTGCGTTTTTTTTTCTATACATAATAAGAAGTAATCTTATCTTATTGGTTTGTTTTTTTAAATTAGGACATTTTTAGAGATCATTGCCCAACAAAAGGCGAGAGAATAACTTATTCATTGATCAACCCTCTTTTCAATTTTTTTAATTGATCACCCTCAACACGGCATGCTGCCAAAAGACGTTGATCACGTGACGGTTTCTATTGAGCGACTAAACAGACCTGTTTTTGATAATCTATTATTTTCCATCAAACTTCTGACTCAGCGTTTCTGTCGTTGGTGAAACCGTGTGTGTGTGTGTGTGTGCGTGTGCGTGTGTGTGTGTTAATGCCCCCCGCCCCCAATTCTATGTTTATTTTTATTTCCATTGGCACTATTTATTGATTCTTGTTACAAAGTAACTCCACAAATCCGACTTTGAACTTTTCTCTCATGATTTCTCAATATTTAATCCGTTCTACGTATTTATTGGCTTTCTATTTGTCGTCTTTTCTTATTTTTTTAAATTTTGTGATTTAACCAATTATTGACTGAAATATCCTCATCATTTTCGAAATGAAAAAAAGCAGATTTCAAATGAACGCTGTATCAGCTATATTTTTCTTCTTTTATGTTTTGTTTTAAATATTTTAGCGTTTCTCATTGGCTATAACTTTGAAAAGAGTTATTAAGATTCCAAGATTTATTCGGACAATTGAAATCATTCTTTGTGTTGTTGGTGTTTGGCCGATTCATTCTACAGCCTTTTTAGGTGTATAATCCGTAAGGATACAGGGAGGTCTCTTTTCTAAAAAGAAGGCTATGGAATGGCTCGACCAAAGCAGTCTATATTATAATAAGCAACATGTCCGTCTGTCTGTCTCACTTTAAAAATATCAATTTTACATTGAAAAGAAGGAGGGTTCTGGGAATGGAATGGCAACACAAAGACCGCAAAGCGGACAAGGAGAGGGAGAAATAGGCAAAGCAGAGGTACGCAAAGGGGTAGGGGTGAAACATAAAGATATCCGTTAAAGAAGAACGGCTGAACTCGGCTGTCGAGAAAAGAAGAAAGACGAGAAAGTAAAATGAGGAGGAATTGAACTATTTTTCGAGTGTCTGTTAACTTAGGATTGTTAAGTGCAGAGAACTGCCATGTCACTTCAGGCAACTCACATGAGTTTGTTTTTCCAGATCCTACAGTGTTTTAGATGTCCACTCCTTGGTATAACGTTAGCAAAGCAACGGGTATTTTACTAGTGTTAACAATACCAAAAACATAAAGAATGAGTTCAACTGATAGAACAGACATAGTAAATGTGTTAGAATACACTATTTTTAATCAAACTTGTCTAGTTCTTTTTTTTACTTCATCCAATGATAATAATAATAAAGATTGAAGTCTTAAAATGTTAGTGTTTCTTGTTTTTAAAGATTTTTTAATGTTTTTCTGATCTTTTCGTGCGGTGGTTATCGGAAAACTTTTTTTTCGTGATGAATACGGGCTACAGATCAAGATAGTGTGTAATTAAAAGAACCAAGATATTATGTAATTAAACGAACCAGTATATCCATGCGACTCATTTTGGGAAGCCGACTGATCTGAATAAATTATATCGATTGCAAAAGTCACTTATATTCAATATTAGCTGGGGGAGGGGCACCATAACTGTTAGTATCGGATATTCTTGAATATAAGTCGACCGTGAGTATAAGATGAGTTAAGAATTGAACATAACATTTCATAAAATCGACTGACTCGTATATAAGCCAAGTCTGTTATTTTGCCATAAAGTCGTCATATCTCCTTCTTATGAATACAACGTGTATGGCACTTTGTCAGCTGTCACCGAAACGTGAATTTCTTTAATCTTAAACATATTGATCGTTGTTTTCAGGTCGTAAAGGTGAAATCCTCATCGGTGATTACGAATATACTTGGAAAAAAATGATTTAAAATGGATATTACACAATACGCACCGTATACTACCTACATAGCGTTTCATACACAATCATGGTAATGAATTGAGTTAAAGCAACCGGCATTATCGTTTTCCAACATGCATTGCGTCCAACAAAGCTGTATTCATATAGGCAAAAGTAATGGCCATTTTTGACTGGCCTGAGTATAAGTCGAGCTGCCGATTCAAGAATATACGGTATATTGGATTTTCATTAACTTTTGCGTTGAAAACATAATATTTGTTTTACAGTTCTGGTAGTACATCATTATTATACGTTGATATATTCAGTCTTCTGGACGTTATAAATATTAAAATTCTAAAGATTTTTTTAAAAACCCTTAAAATTTAAAAATCAACGTTTTTATGAACTTAGTTCCCTCTTGTGGATGTCTTCTGATGCACATCTTACGGCAGTTTAGGCGATTTTCAACATCTCCTTTAAAAAAAAACTAGTTCTTGGTCTTGGTTGTTATAGTCACAACATTTCGTCCGTTGTACTTCCTGCCTTCTTCAGGTGCCTGTCGTATTCGGTAACCTGGAAATTTCAAACCGAACCCTTTATTTAATCTACGTTGGGTAGATTGTTCTCATTCCGCTGTACATACTAGGGGATACCGTATATACTCATAGATAAGTTTTTATCCGAAAGATTTACATTTAAAAAACGCATGCGACTTATCTACCGAACCGTAATTACTATACACGGGTCAAATGTTCAGATAAAAGTATTATTGACAAAAAGGGGGTGTGACTTATCTACCGGTGTGACTTATCTTCGAATATATACGGTATCTCTTATCAGTTAATTCTTCCTAGTTAATTCGTCTTCGTGATGTCGCCTTTGCATTTTCCACAGAACCACAGTATATGACTTTCACTGCCAGACTCACGGATTGAACTCCGGAACACAAGATAACTACGTACACTTAACCAACACTTTAGGTCATTAGATTTTGTGTCTATAACAAGCAAGATGAGGACACTAGTCCGAATATATCGATGTATAATAATAATTCTGCATCTATATCAAAACAATAGTACAATAGCTGGGCACCCAGTAATGATGCCCTACTACTGTGGCCTTGTACCAAACTAACCTAAACTTAGTAAATATCTACTCAAAGGAGTGAGGGGAAGCCTATGTAAAATGTGTATTGGTTAAAAGACTGCAATAATCTAAACCAATATTTCATAACAACGAGGTATTCGATGTCAGAACTTTGCTCGAAAGACCAAATACAGGGTTCTCCCCCATCCGAGAGTAGAGCGTTCTTATATAAACATTTCGTAAGCTGAAGGAGCAATTACCATTAATTTATATGGGAAAATGTTTGAGTGTTCCCAGACCCTAAAAATCGTGATGATGGTATATTAGGCTGAGTCATCGGAGGTTGGGGTGGTGGGAGGTACTGGAGACTGGTGCTCGCTACAAAAGAAACGCTAAATGCTATTTTCGCTTTTCACCTTTTTTTCGTAAAAGGGAAAGAATGGCGTAAAGCGAATTTTCGAAATGCAGGAGATACCTGTATTAAAGAATCTTGATATAGTTTATTTAAAATCAGTGGCATTCTTAAATAGTCCCTTTTTTTAAATACTGACCAGATATTAAATTACATGAAAAGTTATTTGAACTTAGCAAAGACACCATCGAGAAGTGAGCAGTCTGGTGACTGAGATAATTACGTATTTCCTGCCAGTGCCAGAGGTCAGCATTTGAGCCTCGGTAAAGCCTGGATTTAGAATGCTGCTACCCCCATTTGGCTTGTGCAAAACATAGTAAATATCAAAACACTATCAAGAACTAGTTTTTTAAAGGAGATTTTGAAAATCGCCTAAACAGCCGCAATACAATGCATCAGAAGAAATACACAAGAGGGAACTACGTTCATAAAAACGTTGATTTTTAAGTTTTCTTTTTTAAAATTTTGAAGTTTTAGAATTTTAACATTTATAACGCCCAGAAAACTGAAATTGAAAATAATTTTCATTTTCATAGTTTATTGTAGTTTTTTAAAGGATCACATATTCACTTGCAATGACTTTTCTGCACACTAATCACAGCCCTAGATACAGTACTACTATGCACTTAATGATGTTAACAAATCTTAACTTGAACAGGGCCACAATAGCGAGGCTCTCAGTGAGGATCAAACCCACTACACGAGCAATTACAAATGAGTCTAACTTGCTAAACATCTCGCTTCAGTAGGCGCCCTCAGTAGGAAATTAATAAACTTTGATTCTCTGGCACTAGGTAACAATAACGGGGCACCCGGTGAGGATTGAATTTGTAGGCAATGGCCTGCGTGCCTAGTTTACTCTTCGTCGCTCTACGGCAGGTACCTTGACTTACGATATTAGTATATTCTTCAGTAGCAACGGTTGTATAATACTAGCCATGACCTACGGATGCGAAACATAGAAATTAACAAAACGAGCTGAAAACCAAATCAGAATAGCACAGAGAGACATGGAAAGAGCAATGCTAGGGATAACTCTAAGAGATAGAAACAGATCAACTTGGATAACAGGGAGGACTAGCGTGAATGCTATTATAGAAATAATTAAGCGGCAACAATGGAGATGGGCTGGTCACCGAGCAAGAAGAAATGACAATAGATGGGGTAAAAGGCTGACCGATTGGTGCCCATGGGACTGTAAACGCAGTAGGAAAAGACCGGATACAAGATGGAGGGATGAAATAGAAAAGTTTGCCGGCAAGACGTGGTAGAGGTTAGCACAATCTAAGTCGTCATGGAAGGAGACGGGAAAGGCCTCTGTCCAGCAGTGGACTTATAACTGATGATGATGATGATGATGATGATGATGATGATGATGATGATGATGATGATGGAGGAGGAGGAGGAGGAGGAGGATTCTCTAAGTCCCAAGTCACATTCCACCCCTTGCGATCCCAGGTTTCCTCAATTCCTTCTCCATTTTAAATCATTATCTAGTAATTTTTTTTGTCACTGTTATATATTCCATTATACATTCCTCCCCTGACTGTAATTGCTACCCAATTCCTTCCCTGGCTAAAATTCTTCCCCTTCGGAAATTCTTCCTCTGGGAGCCAAGTGCATCCCGTTAGAGAATCATTGCACTATAGCATTCTTAGCTTCAGTTTGAGCCTTCGAACTGAGATTTGACCTTGAATCAAATAAGATTCTTGGTATGTGCCAATAAGATTCACCAAGCTATAAATATCAATAAGGAGATTTTCACGTCCATCTTTCGTCAGGAGTGCAATAAACCATACATTCTTAGAATTGGCTTATAAAGCAGAGAAATCAATGCGACCCTTCATCTTTCATAAAAATCATAGCATTTAGGCAGAAATATTTTGTTGTCAAACTCCAGTCCAAGTTGGACTTGTTTTTCCCACGTAATAATAACAAGAACAATCTTCACCAAATTTAGGGAAGTAAACTCCTCACTGTTTGTCTATCACGTCATGTTAAACTAAACCTACATATAAAATTAACATTTCCCTTCCATGATTTAAAATCGTGACCAAGTGATTGGCTGTCTTACAAACTGAGCTAAACTGACAAGTCTTATATACCTACGAATTTATTTATTATATATACAATACAAAAGTTGCAGTAATCATCTTCAGTTGGAATAGAAGTAGGAGTGGAGTTTGACCCTCTAGCAACCAGGCTTACCTGTTATAAAACCCTTGTATCTATACTATGATCTAATTACAGCTTAATGGCTAGAATGAGAAATTCAAGATTCGAACGTTTCTATACACGGTGCCGAGTCCGTGCTGGCTGTTAGAAGAAAGTTACGGACACAACAAACTACGTTGCGGTTGTTTGCGTCCACCCAGCAAACATGTTTTATGCTAATTTGGCGATTGTAATACACAATTGGGAAAGAAACTGAGTAGTGACAATATATAACGCTTTCTGTAATCCCATTCTGTAATATCTCAGATACTGTATTACTAAAGGGGAAATACTTTATGCAGTCTGGTTAGTCACTCAATAGAACCCGTTACGAGACCAGTGTCTTTTGGCAGAATGCCGTGGTGGGGGGTGATCAATTAAAAGAAATTGGAAAAAGAGGTGATCAATGAATAAATTACTTCTCTCGTATTTTGTTGAGCTGTGATCACTAAAAGAAAGTCCGAATTTTCAATTTTAAAAAAGCGTGAACACTGCCGAATAAAAAACAAAGGGTCCAATTTAGCATAAACTTACATTGTAAATTGAACCCCCAACCCGCTGAAAAAACTATTTTCAGG
Source organism: Architeuthis dux (assembly GCA_006491835.1). NCBI lineage: Eukaryota > Metazoa > Mollusca > Cephalopoda > Oegopsida > Architeuthidae > Architeuthis > Architeuthis dux. Next base: position 6,044,232 of record VCCN01002736.1, on the reverse strand, counting down.
GGAATTTTAAACGCGTGACACATACATTAATGCATAGCCAGCAAGACTCGCTTGAAAACTGAAGAAACCTATGTTGACAGTTTTAATGACAGTTTTGGCTGAACGCTCAGTCAGACGTGGAAAATAAAATCCTACTTAAGGAAGAAGGGAAAACGGAACTAGTAACTACTGATAAAAGTAAACATATAGATATTTTCCATGGTTTTGCGAAGGGTCATTAACATTCAAAGAGTCTTTGGGAAGATTGAACTGCTTTTTGTGGTCTGTGTTATTAACTCGACGTTTCGGCCTTCTGTTTACCCCATCACATTCGGATATTACGCCCGAAGAATGGATCGGCCGAAACGTCGTGTTAACAACACAAACAACAAGAAGGGGTTCAATCGTCCGAAGAACTATTTGAATAAATATATAGATATTTACAAATTTCAGCTTAGTCCGTCACAGGATCAAATGAGAAGAAGTTGACGGTGGAAAAATTGCGTTTTTCCCATCTTCCAAATGAAGGGAGATTTCCTACTTTGAAAATCAACGGCTTCTTTTTCATTAGTTCCCACCACACGCAGAAGGTCCTAGGTTCGATTCCCGGTACGAGCGAAGAGTGTGGAAAACTCTTCATTAGGACAAATTTCCTGTGTACTCAGCAGCTAATTGAGTACGCAGCTGTGTGATTAGGGTGGAGGTGTCCCTTCGGCGAACTTGCATCCTGCCAAGGGGGTGGTCATAAAAACTTGTAGGAATAAAGTCCTGGTCTCAACCAAACTTGAGACTTGCAAGGAGCACTAAGCTGTCGCATGCAACAGAAACCGGGTCTTCATCACTGGGCTCCATACTCTATTGGGAGTTGTCTCTTAAGAGACGGGACCTTTTTTTACACTAAATAAGTATAGCTATTACAACTCGGCGTATTTTCATTTGCTAAATAAAGGTAAATTGAAAAAGATTTAAATCACAAATCAACCTTTGCCCTGACTGATTGACTAACCCTAACTCTTAACCTTAGGTTATTATTTCGATAATATAATAACAGCCCAGTTGCCGAAATATTCTTGACGTTTTTCTTTCATCTACATTTATTTAGCAAACAAAAATACGTTGAGCTGTAATAGCTATAATTATTTAGTGTGGTGGGGAATAACAAAACAGTCCCAATCAGTATTCTTAATTCTAGCCTTTAACTAGGTTCCAACGACGACCGTTGGCGCAGGTAAAAGAAATACACAACTACTTCAACCATTAGGCAGTTCCTGGATGTTAAACGTATAGGAATAACCAATCTTGCTTTCCATTACATTATAGAAAACTAGCTGAAAACTCGCCCTATGGATATATTTCCAGCTAGTTTCTGCGGAAGGTCTAAATGGGGCCTTTGGCACTAATAAGAGATCAAAACTGTTTTTTCAGATAAACGGAATCAGCCTTTTAGAATTATATTGATGGATAGAAACATGGAAATCAGATTATTATTATCATCATCATCAACATTATTATTATTATTATTATTATTATTATTATTATTATTATTAATGACTAATCTGCGAAAAACTTGCTCCACAGAAAAATTGGTGGCCACAGCTCTAGCTGTCCTTGAGTTATGCTAACACAGACAGATATTCGGTCAATTAAAGTAATACTAATTATTTTAGGAAAGCGTGAGCACAGCCGGACACAAATTAAGGGACCAATTTTAAAAAATAGGTGGACATAGCTCTGTCCGTTCTTGAGTTCTGCTATGACAAACACAAAATAAGTGACCAATTTAGCAAAATACTTACATTGTAAATCGAAACCCCAACTAATAATTAAGAATTTGAATTTTTAAAGACTTGCTAAAAACCTGCTTTCGGGTTCCATTAGTAGCCACAAAGAATTTGGTGGCCATAGCTCTGGCCGTTCTTGAGTTTTGCTATGACAGACGAACAGACGTTTGGTGAATTATAGTAAGAGGCAAGACAGGAAAGACGGAAATCTCTGGTGAAAAGTGTTCGCTCTTTGAACGATAACCTTTCTATTGGGATCAAGAGACATCGACATTTTGTCGCAGGAGACATCACTTTGTGCTTCCATTTATTGCAGCCGAGCACAGTATTCTAGACATCACTAAATGCACAAAAGTTTCAAACTGACTTTTCTAACTTAATATTTCTTAATTTTCTTTCATGAATTTAATTATCATTAATTGTGTCTCTGCAGAAGTTTCCTTTACAGCAACAAAGCAAAGAACTTTTTAAAAAAAGAAGAGAAATACAGAAGAACTATCAACCTCAGCCAGACATTTCTCGAAATTGAATCAGCAGACGACTTTAGGCTTTTTTTTTTTTTCAAGACTAAATAAGTGAACAAAAATATAATTTCACACTGTTTATCGGATCAGTAATGTCTAGGCATTTCTTTCATTCATTTTGGTTGCTTTCGTATTTTTTTTTCTGTGATGGATAAAATAAATACCGATGAAATTTCATAATAAATGTAGATAATGTCAAGAAAGAAAGTAGCCTTCTGGTCATAGACGACCGGAAATGTTTTCATTGACTTTTGTCTGGGTTTTAAAAAGGATTAAAAAAAAAGAAAGAAAATTAAATTTGCAGTCACAGACGGTGATTTTTGGTCGATACTAAACCGACGCTTATCACGAACACAACATCAGGAAATCAGCAAGAATGTAATCTCTATTAATGTTTCAAAAAATAAGTCTTTTATTTTTTTTTCTCTGTGGGAAATAACAAATGGAGCCGTTTCAAATAAATACAGTATTGCTCTTAGAAAGGATGCTATATTTAACAACACCTGCTAGATATTTATGAATGCAGCTTCGTGATTAAAAAAAAACAGGCCATAGTTTTGAGAGGTCTGGAATCTAATAGCCTACATCGGGTTAGGAAGATTTGTTACTGCAAGTCTATTGCCTCAATAAACAAAAAGGCTTCGATTATTATCCGTGACAAAGGCAAATACGTCGAGCTGGCTGTCACTCTGTAGGACGCATTATAGTTGCAACTTCTGTTAAGCATCTTGGTTTATTTTTATTAGATGAAGTATTGTCAACCATAGTTAATTTTTTACTAGTATTTCCTTCATTCTAATAGTCAAACTCCAGTCCATGGAGTTGAGTTTGTTTTTCTACCGTAACAACAAGAACACTCCTCATTTATTTTAAGGGAATAAACTCTTCACTGCTTTTCTGCCCCGTTACCGATATATAAAATTAACATTTGCATAACGTGATTTGAAATCACGATCAAGTGATCGCTAGACGGATCTCTTACCGACTGAGCCAAATTAACAAGTCTTACATATATGCGAATCTATATATACAGGTTCAGTACCCTTTATCCGAAATTCCTGGGACCAGAAGTGTTTCTGATTTCTGATTTTTCGGATTTCGGAATATTTGCATATGCATAATGACTGATGAGATATCTTGGGGATGGGGCCTGTTTCTCCAATAGCTTGACTTTCTGCGCTATAGATAAACATTTTCCTTTTTCTTATCACTGTTACTCGTGAGGGTATCTGCAGATTCTTTTTTTTTACATTTTCAACTATATTTGTATATATGAGAGAATGAGCAAAACATACAGTGATTAATATATGCAGTTCTGGCGGTGACAATAATGAGTTTTGATTGTGACTTGTTTCGTCTTTCACCGTTTGTGATGTAAATATAGTTTAACGTTTCTAAAGAGTTACACAAAAATAACCAAGCTTTTACTGTAGTCTGAATGAGTAAAAAAAGCCTTGGAAATCGGCCTCATCTCTCGTCTTTGAATAATACTACAGTGAGGTCATGTGTGAATTGTCCACTTGTGACGTCATGTTGGCTTTTAAATGTTTCGGATTTTGGAACATTTCAGTTTTCGGGGTTTTGGATAAGGGGTTAGGAAGATTCGTTTTTCTAGATTTTTCATAGACAGTAGCTGACAAATTTTAGTTAGTATCTAAGACTTGTCAATTTATCTCAGTCAATAAGACAGCGTCCTGGCAATCCGTTGTTCGTGAGTTCAAATCGCGGTAGGGGTATTTGACTTTTACATATTGGTTTACACCTCTAATTTTAGTGAGGATTGTTCTTGTTCTTGTTCTTGTTGTTCTTGTTACGGTAGGAAACACTCTGTACTTGAGTTTGACAATAGGCTTATGTGCTTGTTTGCATACACATTATGTGTTTGTGCTTTCAGAAGAATACCCTGATTACGAATGTAACATGGCAAATTGCAAATGTAATTCCGCTGGATTTGGATGTTAACATTTTAGGGGGTTTATGCTTAAACAGAAAAAGTTTTTCTTCGATTTTTCTAACCCTTGGAAAGGTATAATTTTCAGGATGGCATCCAAGATGGCCGCCAAATTAATAAAATAGCCTATTACTCGTTCATTATTCATCCTAGGTTCCTGACAGGGTTTCTCAACGGCGTTTTGTAGTATCAAGTGTGTTTAATATCATATGAAACGTTCACTACAGTCTGACCACAGAAAAGGTATAATTTACAAGATGACGTCAAAGATAGCCGCCAAATTAGTCGGTTGGATTTATAAAAAAACACCTCCCCGCCCTAAACAATTTCAACATAAGGTTTCTCGGCGGTCTTTTGTAGTATCAGGTGTGCTCAATAACATACTAAAAGTATAATACAGTCTAACCACTGGAAAGGTATAATTTCCAAGAAGCGCCAATTAGTCGGTTGCATTTATGAAAAACCCCACCTTATGCTGGATTTGGATGTTAAGTGATATTCTTTATATTTTTAGGGGCTTTGAAGTCCGGTTAATCAAAAAAAATATTTTTCAATTTTTCTAGCAAATGGAAAGGTATAATTTTCAAGATGGCGTCCAAGATGACCGCCAAATCATTAAAATACCTAGTATTCGTTCATTATTCACCACAAGTTTTTCCAACGGCCTTTTGTAGTATCAAAAGTGTTTAATGACATATCAAAGGTTTACCACATCCTGGCCACTGGAATGGTATCATTTTCAAGATGGCGTCAAAGATGACCGCCAAATTAGTCGTCTGCATTTATGGAAAGGAAACACCTTAAAGAAATTGCAACCAAAAGCTTCTCAACGGTTTTTGACAATTTTGTACTGGAGGTGGACAATAGGCTTTTGTGGCTTTTCATAGTATCAGATGTTCTCAATAACATACTAAAAGTCTATCCCAATCTGGCCACTGGAAATGTATAATTTCCAAGAAGGCGTCAAAGATGGCCGTCGAATAGTCGGCTGCATTTATGAAAACAATTACCGTGTGGTGGATTTGGATGTTAAAAGGGATGTTAGTGGTATGCTTAATCAGAAAAAAGTATTCTTAAATTTTTCTAACATTAGCACTAAGTATGCGCAAAAATGATGAATTTTCCACGTCGTTTTATATGGGCTTTAAAACATTATTTACGCTGGATCTCAATGTTATGAGGAATAAATAACTATTCCTACATTGAATGAGCCCTGCTGGACGTGGAAAATGAGTCTTCAATGTTTCTAACAATAGCTTCTAGCACTACACAAAATGATCATTTTCAACATGGTTTGATATGGGCTCAAAAACATGTAGGGCCATTGTGGTCAGCTATGTTTATCTATATGCATCTAACTCCATAATAGGATTGACCGAATGCCTACTAACAATACATTTTGAGCTGTGTAATATTAGTATGAGTAGTTCCTAGGTAAAGTTATAATGTTAGCCATGTTAGCAGCATCGGTTGAAATAAGAACAAAGACTTGTTGTAAAAGAAATAGTTATTAATTAATAACAACATAATGATTGCGAAGCATATAATCCAAGCAGAGCTTTTGCTTTAGCTGCACCAAGTGTAGCATTTCCCAATGTCAATAATATGTTGATTCATTTCCTTTTCCTGCTAGCATATGTAACTTTGACGCAGCTAATCATAATTGGGCAATATAACGTAAACGTCTGTATCAATTGAATGGACCACTAAGCTACAACCAGGAGTGGATCTTGTTGCATCCAAACAATGAAGATTAGAGTGTCGGTCTCTTTGTGTTCATGTTCTCTCATATTATCACTCAACAATCTTGGTTGGTTTGATTAAACAAGAGTCCCTGCCACACATGTTATTCTCTTTTCGTCATCTTTAAACCTTTTCAACAGAGCATCTTTAAATAGAATTGTCAGTTGCTCTTTAGTATTGCTTTCTGATAGAAGAGTCCTCGTGCTAATTCCTCCTACATTAATTGATTCTGTCGCATGGAACTTGATAAGATCAAGGCCCTTGGCGCTATCTTTCCGGGTTTGCACTTTAAGTGAACCTTATATTTAACGATCAAACAGAACTCTGCCTTTGTTAGTCCCTTGGGATTTCTTCGCAATTTGTTGACAAAATCTTTCAGCAAGCTGTCCAATGTTCTTTATACTTTCATCTTTTTTCAGCGATTGAACTACTGCCATAGCAGCAATAATGCCTATTCTGTAGGCAGTTTGCCCAGTATTTTCTTCTACTTTCACTATCAGCAGCAACCTCTGTCTCGCTCGTCAAGGTAGATTCGTCGGCTGAATAAGTATTAGGCCTTCGGTTGAAAAAGGAGACCTGGGAATTGCAGTGAATTCAACGGCTTTTGATAATTCAATTAATTCTGGTCGTGCTCTCTGTATGAGAGGAAACCGAGTAAGCAAAGCCCGTTCTTCTTTTAGCTCAATAATCTTCTCCCCAAGTTTACATTTATTGAACTTTGCTGCAGATGCAAATGTTTTTAGTTTCATCTTCGGCATTTTGTTCAATATCGATTTTTCTGATTTTGTGAGTAATCTTTCTCTGATGAATTCTCTTGTCCTTTTGAAACACGCCCAAGTATGTCAACTTCAATATTACCTTGTATTACAGCATATACATATTAGCCAAATCATAGAATCCTTAGACAAAAGGATTTGCAGCTTGAATCAAAATACCTTCTTTCATTTTCTGATATGTTCTTATGCACAGCTGATACTACGATAAACCGTTGGAAAACCTTGTCTACGATGATTAATGAAGGAGTATTAGGCATTTTAAGGATTTGGCGGCCATCTTGGACTCCATCTTAGAGATCGTACCTTTCCAGTGGTCAGGTTGTGGTAGACCTTTCGTATGTCATTAAGCACACCTGATACTACAAGAAACCATTGGAAAACCTTGTCAAGGATGAATATTGAAGGAGTAGCTAGTATTTTAACGATGTGGCGGACATCTTGGACGCCATCTTGAAAATATACTTTTCCAGTAATCAGACTGTTGTATACTTTTAGTATGTTATTAAGCTGGTACTACAAGAAACTGTTGGAAAACCTTGTCTAGGATTAATAATGAAGGAAAAGTCCGTTGATAAACCTTCTGTAGGGTGTAAAGTGGGTTTTTTCATCAATGCAACCGACTAATCTTTCAACCATCATTGACGCCATCATGAAAATTATACCTTTCCCGTGGTCAGACTGTATGTTATTAAATGCACTTGATACTACAAAAAGCCGTTAGAAAAACGTGTCTAGGATGAATAATGAACGAGTAATGGGTATTTTAATGATTATCTGCCATCTCGGACGCCATCTTGAAAATTATTCCTTTCCAGGGGCTAGAAAAATTGAAAAACTATTTTCCAAAAACTACTGGAAAAACTTGTCTAGGATGAATAATGAAGGAGTAGTGAGTATTTGAATGATTTGGCGGCCATCTCGGACGCCATATTGGAAAGTATACCTTTCCAGGGGATAGAAAAATTGAAGAAAAACTTATTCTGATTCAAGCTTGAAAATGACAAAATATTGCTAGCGGAATTACATAGCAAACTTGTCTAGGTGGAATAATAAACGAGTAGTGGGCTATTGTGGTCAGACTGTGGTATACTTTTGATACATTTTGAGCACACCTGATACTACAAAAACTATTTTGTAACTATTTTCCAAAAACTACTGGAAAAACTTGTCTAGGATGAATAATGAAGGAGTAGTGAGTATTTGAATGATTTGGCGGCCATCTCGGACTCCATATTGGAAAGTATACCTTCCCAGTAGTCAGACTGTTTCAGACTTTTAGTATGTTATTCAGCACGCTTGGGACTACGAAAAACCGTTGAGAAACCTTCAATTGCAATTGTTTTGAGAGTAAGGTGGGGTTTTTTCATAAATGCAGCCGAGTAATTTGACGGCCATCTTTGATGCTATCTTGAAATTATACCTTTCCAGTGGTCAGAATGTGGTAAACTGTTGATAGGTTATTGAACACACTTGATACTACAAAATGTCGTTAGAAAAACTTATCTAGGATGAATAATGAACAAGTAATGGGTATTTTAATGATTTGGTGGCCATCTTGGACGCCATCTTGAAAGTTATACCTTTCCAGGGTCTAGAAAAATTGAAGAAAAAACTTGTTCTGATTAAGCATACCTTAAAGCACCTAACATGAAGAAAATCGCTTTTAACATTCAAGTCCAGCGGAATTACATTTGCAACCGGACTAAAGCCAATAAAAACTATAAAATACGCTGTTACATTCGTAATTCAAGCCTTTTTCTAGTTTAACTCAGAATAAATGTTTCCTGTCATTCAGGGACGTAGCTGAAAATGGGATGGGGGGATTTAAAATCGCCCCTGGGTCCTCTAATGGCCGGCGCCCCCCAACAACTTTATGAATAGTAGTTCACCTACTGTATTTCTACTAACATTATACAATAACTCTCACTAAATGTTGGAGGGGGCCCCTCAAGGAGCCAAGCCCCCAGGCCCCTAAATCTTCAGCTACGCCCCTGCTGTCATTACTGTATTTGTAAAAAACCTTAGCCAAATAATTGTGCATTTTATGGTAAAAGCATACATCTTGGTACACTTAAGGCAAAAGGCATTCAAAAAGAAATTGGACATGGAGCCATCATGAATTTTCAATATGTCGCCCACGGCGGCCATATCAAAATTACTGCCAGTGATAACTATTATTTAGATCAATTTTCCTATCAGCAATGGATATAATATGATATTGAGGACATAATTAGTTGAATTTATTCACTATACATAGTTTCGGGGAATCGCCATTTGGATAATACACGCAAGCCGTTGAAAATTCAAGATGGCTGCCATGACTGGTATGAAAATTGTAATTGCAATAAAGTAGCGTAAACTAGTCTGATGGATGGATGATCTCGGTGTTAAATCAGCCATTTTTATGAGGCAGAATTCGAATTTGGAACTTTAGAATTGCACTAAAGCTTCCTTCTATCTCACAATTCAAGATGACCACCATGTGTGGGGTCAGATGCTGGTGTCAGCACCACAACTATCTACTATATGATGGCTCCATATCCAAATTTCTTTGGAATGCCTTCGGCTATAAGTGCGCCAAATTGCATGCTTTTATCACAGAATGCACAATAGACTTGAAATATTCAGCTAAGCGGCTCCACTATTATCGTAGTGGATAAGGTAGTAAAAGTTAAAGAGATAAGGCAATGAAGTTAAAGAGGATACTACACGCACTATACGGAACGGGGTCGGGGGTAACACTTTAAAATCAATTCTTCTTCTCCGAGTTGAACGTGAGGACGACAAGTGTCACTGACTTGACACCGAGGATAGAACACAAAGACTTGTAGTCCGTAATCGTATTCATCACCTTTGAGTTACATCCGCAAGTATCGAGTAGATTTTCTGTTTCATTTTTTTTGTTTCCTTTTTATGTCCTTCCACACTATTTTTTTGTTCACATTTTCCCCACTTCTCTTCCGTCATCTAATTCTATTCTTTCTCACACCCAGTTTTTTTTCTCAATGTTTTTCATTTCTATTCTACTTATTTTTTTTTCTCCTCACCACCGTCTCTGTGTTCTTCAACACAATCATAACGCGATCAGATTGTTCCAAATACGATCTTTTAAATATCGGTTGAAGGACGACTCTGAGCGGGAAAAAAAATGATGGGAGACATTTTCTCCTGAGCAAAACACTCTTCCTTCGTCTTTTTTTCATCGTCTTTTCTTCTTTTATTCGTGAAAAAAAGAAATAACTTTAATGTGTTTCCGTCTTTTTTCCCTTACATTTTCTGGTAAATCGTGCCGATAATTACTAAATCGAATCTTGTACGAACACATGTAAAATTCCTTTGAGGTAGTCAGGGTATTTTCTTTTTTTATTATATTTCTCTTTTAAAAACGGCATAACTTCGTCTTCCTGGGAAGTAGGAGGCAGTGAAGTAGGTGGCCTTCCTGAGAGAGTTTTGAAGATTTAATGAGGCTCCATTGTGCATGCTAAATTTCCTCGACATGTAACATTTGCCACCATATTTCTGTCTATTAAGTTTCCCGCACCCAACTTCCTTTCCACAAACGTTTTTTGATGCTGCAGTTGCATTAAATCTCATTGTTCGATTGTTCCTTCGTCTCCAGGTAATTCAGCCCGTAGATGATGTCGCTTTAGGTTAAAATACGATTGTAGACTTCTACTTGTACAAGAAAGAGTGATTTTCTTTATTTGGAAGGGAAACGCAAGCAACTATCTTTCACCC
>VCCN01002736.1:5973058-5984150 GCA_006491835.1 Architeuthis dux | reverse complement strand
GGTTAAAATCTGTTCTGGCGCTTTTTAAAGTGCACGGTACCTTTCTTAAAACTAAGAAAAAAAGGGAGGGTATCAATATTAATTTTGCGTACTCTTAATGTTGATGTTGTCACTGGGTTTCAAGACTTATTATCCAAATCGTGGCATTTAAGAAATTGACATTTGTTAAAAGGATTTCTACCCATTAAGTTGTCTCTCTCTCTCGCTATGCACACATAAGGCTTTTAAAGTTACAATCGAATCAATACGTTCGGTACAAGACTTGCTGACGCTTAACTATTACAGTTTGATAGACACCAAACAATGAAGGCAATTTAAGGAAGCCTTAGAATATATCGACCAAAACGCTGTGGTAGCAACAAAAGCAACCAGAGGAATTACATCGATAGTTCGGACAACTCATGCAATCTTCATATAAAGAACGTTTTTTATATAAATTATATATAAATTAGAAAATGAACAGTCTGGGATTTTCCCTCTAGGTTCATCTCAAGTAAAAACCGATTATACATCAGATCAAAAATGTGCCGGATTATTCAATAATACTATATAACATAGTCAATGTAAAGAAATAATGGTTAAAATTCGGTTCTTAGCAGTGTGCAGTTCTAGAAGATCTTTTCTTTCAATTTTAGATGTTTTCAATCCATCCAGAAATGTTAGTTTTTTGAAAAAATATTTAAGAGCTGTTTTTTTATTTTCAATGTAACTATAATGATAAAGTGAGTATATACTTTCCGCCATGTTTGGCGGTACGGTTTACATGAATTATATTCTTCTTCAGGTCACTTTCTTTAATACCATCAATCCCCAATCTTTAAAAAAATTAAGATTATTAACATTTTAGAATGAGGTAACTCGTGTAAGCCATGCCTTCGTCCATACCTTTGTAAAAAATAGCGGAAAATATATGCACATTGTATCATTATAGTTACATTGTAAATAGACCCGCCCCCCTAAAACCTTTAAACAAATTTCTAAAAATTAACAAATTCACGGATGGTTCGAAGGTCTAATGGGTTGAAAGAACCTAAGATTGAATGTTTTTTTTTAATTCTAGGAGAACTACGTGATGCTAACAGCCGAATCTTAACCAAAATAATTTTAAAATAAAAATCAAACCTAAACTTTCTAAAGCATTGGACAGAACATGATTTAGGAGTTCAATCAGACGATTCATCCGAAAAGACTAAATCAAACAGGCATGGTTAGTCACTCAATCGGAACCGTCATGTGACCAACGTCTTTTGGCAGCAAGCCGTGTTCGAGGTGATCAATTAAAGTTTTTAGAAAAAGGGCTGATCAATGAATAAGAGACTTCTCTCGTCTTTTGTTCAATCATTAAAAAGCCCGAATTTTCAACGAAAGATTTTTTTTAGCGTGAACGCTGCTGGACACAAACCAAGGGGCCAATTTCGCATAAACTTACATTGTAAATTTAAACCAGTCCCCCTAAAAACTTATTTGGGGGAAATTTTCAAAAAACAAAAAAACGTTTTTTTAGGCATGAGTAAATATTCAGCCACCTAGCTCCAATGGTGCGGCCTGTACGAGTGACATGTACATACATAGCCAGAATCACTTAATAACTGAAGAAATCTATGGTGACAGTTTTGGTTGACGGTTTCTAACAAAGAGAAAAGCTCAAATCTATGCACTACTACCCTCATTATTCTAATACTTGTAAAATCTGCGATATCCACGGGATGTCAATAATACTCATACATATCGGGAGCGACAAACCGGAACTATCTGCATGTCTACAGATAGTTTTACGGTAGAGCATATTCGTTCTTCGGCATCAATTTCATATCGCCGATTTCTGGGTTTTTTGTAACTACTTGGCAATCAAACAGCAAATATTGCATTTTTAATGATCATTGAAAATAATGAAGCTCTGAAATATTAGATTAGTCATACCTTACCGACGCTTAAATTACAGTGTGATAGACACCAAACAATGAAGTAATGATTCTCAAACAGGAGGCTCTTGGCCTCCGGGGTGAGGGATTTTAGCCAGGGGAGGAACGCATAATGAAAAGTATATCTTCAATGTTAAAAATCAAACAAAAATACGCCAATTTTGAAATTTTATTTTAAATGCACGTTGATACAATAGCTGTCACAATATAATCTAAAGCGATCTTTTTTTAATGAAGTTAGTTAAAACTAAACGCTCCGAATACCATTTGACAAACACAGAACGAAGTTTTTGGCAAACCCAGTAAGAAACGTTAGGGCACAGCTATAAGAGAAAACCGATATCGATATAAATGAAGTGTGTATATTACAGAGTACACTTTAGATATTTAAATAGTAAAATAAGTAACAGACGAACGTTGTGTTTCGAGTATTAGGAAGTATGAAATCTGTTTTCATACGTTCCAAAGTAAAAGGTAAAACAATGCTTTTTTTTTGTACCGATCATATTTCTCGAAAGAAACGTTCAATTGGTGCTTAAAAATATTTTTTTTGTTCGTTTTAATCTTTTTCTGTAGGAGAAAACTGCCTTAGTACCTGAGGTGTAGCATAAGGGGCAGTCGCCCCCGGGCGCAGGTGTGAAGGGGCGCAAAACAATTCTATGGCCTAATGCCTGTTAATTAATAAGTGCCCCCCCCCCCGGTTTAGTGCAACTGACCCAGACGCTATCCCACTTAGTACTTAACTCGGTTTAGATTTTGAGTTCAACAGTATATTTGAAATAGAGATTGACATTTTTAAATCCCAGTTTCTGGACCGTCATCTGGACAATGACATCTCATCTTCAATATATTCGTTTCTCCAGCGTATATTACGCTTCCCGTCAAATGTTCAAGTTATTTGACAAAAGAATAACTTATTAAGTTAAAGTTAAAAATCCACTTTTTTTATTTTTTTTTTAAACAGGCGTCTCAACTATTAAAACTTCTGCAACACGTACACAGGCTTAAAATTAATGCAGCACCAAATTTTAAATAAATAGCTAACACTCACCAATTTCTACTCTAACAAATCCCAACCAATTTCATCTGATCAGCTACAATTAAATTAGTCCCCTCCCGGTGTACAATTTATAGAAGAAATAAATCTTTATAAATTTCGTACTTTCAAGAAAGCCTCTTGATTGGGTTTTCGGCCAAGAAAAGACTTGAACATAGAATAAGGACTAACAGTTCCAAATGGTGCGAGAATTTTCTTTCGAAATTCCAATCCAATTTTGGGATTTGTAACCGAGTTTATCTTAAATCGTGACTGAAAGAGATCGTCGCTCACAATTTGAGACCAGAGGTCGCAATAGTACAGATGAGATAACGACAAAGAAATAACGGAGAGGTTATCGACAGTAAAGTCCAAGTACTTAGAAAATGTAAGGCCGAATATGTGATTATAAAGCGTTTGTTTCGTTACGTCTATATCTTCTGACTCCCGTCGAATTTCCATGTCGATTATCCCATTGTACACAGAGACTGCAACTTTAAAAATATCCTTATCATATTTAACTTTCTGTAGATTCTCGAGAAGTTCTTCCGGGATTGGCTTACGACTCATATAATGACACGACAGACTTCGGAGAATTTCTGGTTCCCATGCGAAGTTGTTCCAGAACTTCCCCATCACCCCTAAAATGTCCTTCTCCATAACCACTGTATTGTAAAAAGTATAAGCCGGGCGGCTGCATACACCCTGAAACGCACTGCCTATGCCTCGACACAGGCACTCCAATTCCTTATGAGAGAGCAGTGTCTGAGTCGCCCCCTTTGGGTACTCCAGAGAATCTTTAAAAGAGCTGATCACTGCTACTACGGCTACCTCTCGACGGTTTGACAGAAGTAATGGATTTAAACCTGGCTGCAGAACATAACAGTATGTCGTCTCGTCACTCTTGTCTTTCCTGCTTAAAAGATCGAGACATATGTAGCCAAGGAGTTCGTTTCCAGGCTTTGCGTCACGAACGCTGAACGCCAGCACGTTTTGGTGCCACGCATGGAAGTCATAGTCCGGAGACACTTTCAGACCAAGAAGACATTCATACATCGATAACAGTTCTGTAACTACGTGGCTCAGCGGGAAATAGTCGACCAGGAGCTGTGACAGTTTATTGTAAGACACGTCCTTTGATGTCTCCTGGCAATAGTCGATATCCCAGAGTTCTAGCACCCCATTAAATTGATAACCGAAACTTGTGCACTGGTATTGCTTCTGCTTCAGCCAGACTTTCATTTTCCTCTTTAACGCAGAACCTATACGATGTGAGAGGAGTTCATATAGTTTCGCCATAGAGTTCTCTTTAAGAAAGCTGTTGCTGAAGAACATTTCGGCACTGTTCTTATGTCCCAACTGCTTGGCATAATCCTGTTCGGCTTTAAGCAACTTGTCTACGAAGACAGTTTCATCGGTTTCTCTATGATAGGTAAGAAATACCTTCTTCCTTGTCTCCGGATCGTGAGCAGAACTGATGATGTAGTTGAAGCTATCAGGATCAAGTTGAACAATATAAGCATAGTTATTTTTACTAAAGCGCTGTAGAAAAGAAGCACAGAGCCCGTTTGTCTCAGTTGCGGTCAGAGCGATAGTTGGAGTGCACTGTGCTCGGTTAATGCTCAGAGTTCTCTGCATATCATTGACTATAGCCTCAAGTGTGTTCAATTGAAGTGAATTATCCTTAGGGCGCTCGATTAAAAAACGCTTGCCCAAGCTTAACATTTTTGTTATCCATCTACTTAATAGAGAACACATGTTTGGACCGTGTTTACAGTGGAATTTCAAGAGGGTCGTAAATACGTCCCTTCTTTCCTGAGAACTGTACAAGACGTTTTGGATTATTATATCAGAAAGAAACGCTGGCGAACTCGGTTCGGTTATATCGCAATTTGAAAGTCGATACAAAAAGTGGATATTGCGAAGGGTGACCAGATGGGGATAGATATCAATTTCAATAAGCTTGTAAATCGTGTGGACGGGGTTGACATTGCTGTTCAAACGACCAATTTGCGAGTAAAAATCGTTTAGTTCATATATGGTTCTTTCAACAATGTTCCGAGTATTTGTTTCGGAGCCAAAATCCCACTTTAAATGAATTCCAGGATAACGCATCGTTTGTGACGTTTTGGGAAGAACTTCTGCTAAAAATTTATTTTAAAAGAAAAACTTGCAGAACCTCTGTTTTATACTCACCTGCTAAAATTGGCAAATCCATTTAAATGTCCAATATTCATCATGTGCCCCCCACAAAAAAATGTAAGAGCCTTTTTATCACGAGTTTTTTTTTTCTATCTCCCTACTGGATTCAGGTTTATTTTCCATTTGCTGATATAACTTATAACTTAAAGTTTTTAAACTGTTAAATAAAAATAGGTCTGGTTAGAGACTAAATAGAAACCGTCACGTGACTAACGTCTTTTGGCAGGATACCGTGTTTGGGGTGATCAATTAATTAGTTACTTCTCTCGCCTTTTGTTGGGCAGTGATCACTGAAAAAGTCCGAATTTTCAAAAAGAAAGCGTGAATGCTGCCGGACTAAGGGATCAATTTAGCATAAACTTACACTGCAAATTGAACGCCCACTAAAAAACAATTTGGGGGTGTTAAAAAAATCAAAAGTTTTGTCTTAATATCATCATCATCAACAGCAGCTGTTAAAAGCCCACTGCTGGGCAAAGGCCTTTCCAATCTCCTCTCATGACGACCTAGATTGTGCTAACCTCTGCCACGTCCTACCGGCAATCTTTTCTATCTCGTCCCTCCATCTTGTGTCTGGTCTTTTCCTACTGCGTTTACTGTCCCATGTCCCATGATTGATGATTAGCAAACTAGTTTCCCACGCCATTGCTACTGTCATCACTGGATGTTCCACTGTTATGTTGTTGTTTTTTTGCCACGTTTAGTAAATATCTCTATCCGCAGCATGACAAGTTATTAGCTGAATTTTGAACTGAAATATTCACTTTCATCTAATGTTCGATCTATATGATTAATATCCACAACTGAATTAAGTGCATTGACAAGGAAGGAGATTATGTTGAAAAAATAAATATTTGTTGGATAAAATAAAACCAACGCTTTTTTTCTCATTAGACTACAGACTTATTGATTTACCTACTGCCCAATCTGTAGATATAACATATCCATGCTAACAACCTCCCTCAAAGGTTAAAACAGAGGTCACAATTATAAGTCTCAACTACAAGGTATCCGTAACAGATTTCTAACATCCAGATATATCAAAACTTGGAATAGTAAATTCCACTACAGTTAATGCACTTATAGTACTGCCAGGTCGATATATCGGACTTGATAACGTAGCCAATATATCGGCCTAAAAGGGCCAGCCAGACCAACGTAAAAACTGAAGAAATCTTTGATGACAGTTTCGGTTGATGGTAGTCTTTTTTGCTATATAGTCACAAAGACCATAGCGCTAAAAGGGTTAAAATCTGTTCTGGCGCTTTTTAACGTTAAGTGCACAGAACCTTTCTTAAAACTAAGAAAAATGGGAGGATATCAATATTCATGTTGCGTACCCTTAAAGAAACCTTTGGTGACAGTTTTGGTTGACGGTGGTGTTTTTTGCTATATGGTTAAAAAGGCCATAGCGTTAAAAGGGTTAAAAATGATCTGGGCAATGACCTCTCTATGCTAAGCAAACACACATTATACTAACACTAGTGCTACACAACACACAGTCGTTGTAGAATGAGATGAATGCCAACAAAGCACTCAGATGGGTCTAAAATTAGCCTTGCTAGAAATTACCTTAACTAATGATGAATTACTAATGAAGTGTATATATACAATTAGTGAGTGCCTGCCGTAAAGCGTAGTCAGGCCATGGTTAGTTTAGTAAGTTCGATACTCAATGGATCAGGATTTGCTTGGTAACTGAGGTAGTTGCTTATTTCCTGCCGACGCAATGGGTCGGTGTTCGAACCCAACTAAAAGCTAGGATTACAGATGCTGATTTTCAAGACGGTCCTTCACCACTTGGGAGTTTGACGTAAATTGTTGCCTCATGCCAGTCAGAAGTTACATAAACAACTACTCTTATAATCTCTGAAAGTAAACGTGGTATCAGATATGTGTTTTGTATTGGTACCCCCGCTTTACGAACGTTCGCTTTAGGCCACTTCGTTTTTTACGAAAGACCTCAAGCCACCATCGCTTTGAACTGTGTCTGAGCATCATAACTCATTTCAATTTATTTAGTGCATCTTTTTTGCAAAATGTGCCCTTGCGTATTCATCATCATCACTAGCCTTTTAACGTCCATCGTTGGATATAGACCATCCCCAAGATCCACCAAACCTCTCGATTGTGGGCGTCGCTGCGCCAGTATCTCCTGCACTTGTCTAAATCGTCACGCCATCTTATTGTTTGCCGATCACAATTTCGCACATAACATCTGGGGATCCACGTTGTGAGTTGTAATGTCCAGTGGTCGTCCGACATTCTCGCAACATGGCCTGTCCATTTCCATTTTAGTTATAAAAAAGCTTGTAATGGTGTTACGCAGAGCGTAAAACTAGCAGACAGAAGACTTTTGGGAGGTGTCTGGGAACTCTCAAAGATTCTCCTATATAAATTAATGGTAATTGCTCCTTCGCTTTATGTCATTTCGGCTTACGAAAGGTTTAATGGGAAAGCTCTACTTTAGGATAGCGGGGCAAACCTGTATATGACCTGATTGTCTGCTAATTTCTTTTGTAAATTCCGTACTATATGAGTTATAGAGGTCAAAGAATGTAAAGGATTCGACCAATGCCAATATTCATGCCAAAACAACAATCTGTACACTAATTTTGCCAGCTGAAAAAACAAAAAACTAATATTGTGTACGAAAAGGTTCTTGAAATGTTTATACAATTGTGCCTATCTCCTATTAAAGGTAAACCAACTTGTCGACGTATCACGCGGCCACACACGCTCATCCTAAAAAAACAATTTCTTATAAAAACAACTACGAACAACAGTGTCATTTCAAGACGGTAGACAGGAATTTATTTTCTTAAAAGCCAAATCAAATTTTTTTTTTTTAAATTAGGGATAACGTTGAAAATGTTTCTCTCTTAATGAGACGAAACACGAGATTCTCCCTCAAAGTGTTGAGTTGGGGGGAAAAAATGGTTCAACGCTTCTAAAAACAAAAATCTATTTTTAAAGTTCACAATTGCTTCAAACGAGTCAACTGTTAATGAGTCATCAGACATTCGTTAATAGCAAAAACTGCTTAACTGGAGGTAAACTGCACGAAGAGGTTATTTACTGAGAGTTAATGGATTACTAAGATTATTGTTTTGCTAAGGACAAGGCTTATTTTAAGGCAGATCAGTCTACGTCGGATCATCTTTCTTTATTCAATTCTTTCTCAGGAATGCCTATTTGACACGGGTTGTGCAGGCGTTTGCAATTTTTTTCGCAATTAGTTGATAATTTATATTACAAATGCGCTGTGGCCAGTGCCGGATTTACATATCGGCTGAGCGGGCTGCAGCCCAGAGCCTCATAATCTAACGGGGGCTCAGCCTCCTGGGGGAAAAAATGAAAAAATTACCATTAATTTTATTTAATTTGTAACGATAGAAATAAGGGGTGTATATTAAGTTTTAAGGTGTTTATTACGAGAAAAAAATATTTTTTAAATGAATCACTAACATATAACAAAACCGAATTTCTTTGTTAATTAGTGAATAGCGTTCAGCCATTTTCACAATAAGCACTAGAAGGAGTGCATTTTTGTATAGAGAAAATAAAAAATAATACTAGTTACATAATTATCCTTTAAAAATATTTTCAAATACTTCTGTTACCCCCAATAATCTTTACGCGACCCATAATCCAGTCCTAGCCCAGGGCCTCCAGTTGTTTTAATCCACCAATGGCTGTAGCCTTAAGATTACAGGTTAAAAAGAAGAGAGCACGTTGAAAAATGCAGAGAAACAAGCAGATATTATCAGATCGGAAAGTACGTAATTTTTCTTTTTATTGCTTCACGTTGTTCCCAAGTCTTCTCGGAAAATAACCTTTCAAAATTATTACTTAACTTTAATCGTTACTCAGCCTTGATTGTTATTTAGACTTTGTTTTAAAACAATTAATTTGTTCGTCTATGAGAGACACCACTAGCCAGGGATCATAGAATGGATTCCTTTATAAGTTTACATTTGTTTACAATTTGTATTACTACTTTACTCCATCTTATTATGGTTGCGTTTTGGATGAAGCATTTTCACTATTATTATTTTATTACTAGTTTACTCCATCTTATTATTGTTGCTTTTTAGATTAAGCATCTTCACTACTATTATTTTTATTACTAGTTTACTCCATCTTATTATTGTTGCTTTTTAGATGAAGCATCTTCACTATTATTATTTTATTACTAGTTTACTCCATCTTATTTTTGTTGCTTTTTAGATGAAGCATATTCACTATTATTATTTTTATTACTAGTTTACTCCATCTTATTATTGTTGCTTTTTAGATGAAGCATCTTCACTATTATTATTTTATTACTAGTTTACTCCATCTTATTATTGTTGCTTTTTAGATGAAGCATATTCACAATTATTATGTTATTACTAGTTTACTCCATCTTATTATTGTTGCTTTTTAGATGAAGCATCTTCACTATTATTATCTTATTACTGAATTCACACTAGCGAGAACT
Source organism: Architeuthis dux (assembly GCA_006491835.1). NCBI lineage: Eukaryota > Metazoa > Mollusca > Cephalopoda > Oegopsida > Architeuthidae > Architeuthis > Architeuthis dux. Next base: position 5,974,507 of record VCCN01002736.1, on the reverse strand, counting down.
TTATAGATAAATCTAACTTGATTTAAAGTAAAAAATGAGGGATTTATTTACCTAGACTCCTCTGGAGTTCTGGCCAATGTGGTACTGGGCAACGAAGGTTATGCTTACCGTATGAGACATTTTTTGAGGAAAAGGGGAATTTTGTATGTAGTTAAAATATTCCAAAAATAAAGTAGCATTTATAGAAATTGGATTCAGTGAAAATTAGTTAATTTAATGAATTATCTGGATTTTGAAAAAATAATACTTACTTTTCACTTAAAATATAGGGAAAATATTTGTTTACAGCGGGTACCAGTCAACTAAGTTCAAAGGTCAAGTGGGTGTTCAGTCACCTTTCCTTACTCCATAGGTGATGAAAGCCGGCTTAAATTTACGAGCGTCTTATGGGACAGCTGAAATACGGATGATCGAAAATGACAAAACCTGATATTAGTCACAATGGCAGCAGTATATTCCCAACATTAAAACCCCATCATAAAATATGGCAACACGCAAGCAAGTACAAATAAAGGCGAGTTTTAAATACGGCGTATACAGAAATTAGAAATTTCGCTATGACAGTTTTCTTCTCTTTGGTTTGGAATTCTCTATACACGAACAAAAACATGTTTGGAAATTTATTAGGAACAAAACCTACTTGAGGAAACAAAATGTTTGTTCGAAAACATTTTTTTTTTCTCTACTGTTTGAACTAAACTAGCCAGTGTTCAGTCTTGCGTGATGAATTTGATCAGATTTGAGCGGAATACAGAAAGAAAGTAAAAAGTAACACTAGGTACTTCTACCAAAGTCACCTTCAGCCTTATACCAAATGCTGTTTGCATTTATTTTTTATTTCATTCCGTAACAAAAGAATGGACGAAGAAGAAGCATGTGTGCTGCGACCTTTTCTATTTTTTTTATTGCAGACCTGCAGCCACTTCCGTCTCTTGAAATCCTCACTGCAGATTTGGCTCCTTCGCCAGATGTCTGCAAAGAAACTGCCAAAGAAAGCTGACAGTTTCCTATGTAAGGCAGCTGGCCTTCTCCCTTTAAACAGAAGCAATTTTATAAATCTTTCACTCTTTTGATAATCTGATTTTTTCTCTCCAGATATTGCCATGTCGTCTGACTCCTTGCCATCTAGAATATTCGACTTCTGCAATTCTTCCTCAAATAACAGTTTCGGCCCAAACCATGCACTTATATAAAATACAGGGCTATTAGTTAATGTAATGAAATATCTGGATTTTGAAAAAATAATACTTACTTTTCACTTAAAATATAATGATGAAAGGAAAAGACAATGTGGTGACAAAGAAATAATTTACAAAAATGACTTATTACCTAATATGTTTCGACTGAGAATATCAGCCTTTTTGAAAGACGAAAGAAGTAACTTAATCTTTGATCGCCACTTTTCCATTATTTTTTTAATTGATCATCCCCAACACGGCATGCTGCCAA
>VCCN01002736.1:5912094-5929560 GCA_006491835.1 Architeuthis dux | reverse complement strand
ACACACAAGAGATGATATTCAACATTTCGTCGTGGAATTTTAACAGCACGCAAAAGCCGAATATAATACGGGCTTCCGACGACTCAGCCTAACATACAATCATCACCATTATTTGGGTCTGGGAACGCTCCAAAAAGCTTCCCATGCAAATTAATGGTAATTGCTTCTTCGCTCCCCCCCCCCATTTCTGCTTACGTTTTATAGGAACGCTCTGTAATGTTCGATTCATTGTGCGTGAGTTTTGTGTTGTTATATTAGGCGCAGTCGGATGAATATGGATATGATAGGAGCTACGTGGATGCACTTGTTGGCGGTGGTTGATCTTTAAATCAAGTGTCCACCTCCATTATAGGTCAGGGGCCGTAACTTGGCAATTTTCGTTGACCCCTTAAATTAGGTGACACGTTAGCTGCATCAAGAGAGAGAAGTGGTTACTTCCTTCTATCTATGTGAATGCTACGTTACATCTTCGGATAGCGGGGGAAACCTTTATTACAATATATTTCTATGACTGAAGAAAATTACGCATTACAATCAAATCGATGATTTTAACGACCAATCATTGGTATCACCTTTCTCTCCGGGTTTTACCAGCATTTATAAATGATATAAAGTTTTACTAAACTTAGTTTAGTAGGGTACAGAGACACAACAGTGGGGCACCCAGTGAAGATCGAACTAACTACACTGGTAAATTGGTATGCGAGACCAGCTTGCTAACCATCACGCTACGGTAGAGTCCCAAACTATACCTTTTTTCCCGAGAAAATTAAAAAGTAAAGCAAGCAAATTGAGAAATACGACAATCAAATTAAAAACAACGGCAACCAAATTAAAAAATACTATGACCAAATTTTAAAATACGCCAAGCAAATTAAAAACCACGAAAGTCAAATTAGAAAATGCGGTGACCAAATTTGTAAATACGCCGAGTAAATAAAAAAAACTACGACAACCAAATTAAAAAATACGGTGACCAAATTTTAAAATACGCTAAGCACATTAAAAACTACGCAAATCAAATTAAAAAATATGGCAACCAGATTTGTAAATACGCCGAGCAAATTAAAAATGTTGGGATTTTTATTTATAAAATTCCTCTATCTAGATATTTAAGATTTTTACTAGGTTCGAAGTCATAACTGCGAAAGCACAGTTAGAACTCATTACAGTAGTGATGGTCTGCGCGGCTATAACTATACTATATAACGAGTGATAACTATTCCAAGAAATTTAAATTCATTTTATTGTCATCATTCAAAATAAGATTTATCCTTAAATGATAAATGTAATTATTTATTTTATCAGTTCTTATTGATATTTACTCATCTTATCTTAGTATGGTATGGGAGGAGAAATGCGGGTAAGAAGATAATGTTGCGTCAATCATCCAAGTGGGAGGGTGCTGTCTGCCTAGAAAATCGGCATTCGAAGTCTTGGCTTTTTCCAGGACTCGAACGCCGACCTCTAGTACTGATAGGAGATCACGAAATATTTTAGCAATGAGGCCAACCACCTTATCAGTTTTTATTGTTTCCACAGAATAATAAAAATAAACCTTTCTTTTTTTTCTTTTCTTTACAGACTGAAGGAGAAACAGATGAAGCAGAAACAATCAACGGACTGATGTTGTCGGAAAACGTCCATTCAATGACCAAGTGTCTTCTTTAAGTTCGTCTGACAAAAACAAAATGGTTTCAAACTACAATGTGAAATCAGTTTTTTTATTTGCACCATATCTCGGCAATTTTAAAAAGGAGACGTTAATCTAGCTAGAAGGTCACCGGACATTTCTATCGAGTTCTAAACGGTAGAAATCAGTAACCGTTCGACTAATACTAAATCACAAATGAACAAACCTGATAACAGACGCCGTACATACACGCTGTACAAAAGATGCTTATAACAGTAGAAAACTATCTATGCACCACCGTCATTGACAGGGCTCGTCGTATACAATGATGCATAATGATTTATAGAAAATAGTGAGGTCGATACTAGAAGAGCTATCGAAAAACAAAAATGATTTTATGGTCATGAAAACATCAGCTGAATAGGAAGAAAGAAATCGTTCGTGTTTTATCTGCAGAAGAGAAACATAAAATATGAAACCAAAAAATACATTTTATATTATTAAAAAATATCGATCTCTAAATAAGTGGATGACGTGATTGTTCAGAGTTCACCCAACGTACTTCGATCAATGAATTTGTTATGAAGAGAGATTGCATTCTTTAGATAAGTTTTATTTCAATCATATTAAGGACGCCCTTGAAATTATACACAATATTCAACATTTATTGTTTCATGAAATCAATAAGTAATTAAGACTAATGGATTAATGGTAATCCTTTTAGAGCATTGTTTAAAATCATATTTCAGATTATTTAATTTCGATATTTTCAGAAGTTTAGCGCGTGATCACTATTCAAAGAAATTTAAATCCAATTAATTACTATTGGAAGATAATCATACAAGTGGCTTCATAAACAATGGCTGCAAAAAAGATTTTATTATTTGTTGGTTGAAAGAAAAGTGTCCTTTAATGTGACCTCTGCACTTTACTGTCACATGCAGAAACTAGAAAGCACTCAGAGAGCGCATACCTTCACCGACGCCATTGTCACTAAAATCTGAACGATCGAGTTACATATCCCAGTGACAAAAGCTTGTAATCATTATTCACCATAAACATCCCTTTGAACGTCGATTCATTTCAGCACTTGAGTAACTGGGTAATTTTGACATTACTGTGTTATTAAATCCGAAAAGCCAAACATTTTCCCAACTCGCAATGTTATAAAGATATATTCCTGGATCTGCCCCCAAATTTGATAAATTATTCCTTGGCCCATGGCCCACTCTTCCACAAGATGTCATTGAAATTCATTGAGAACCTTTGAAGATATTATGTGGACAAACAGACAAAGAAACAAACAAACAAATTAACAAACAGACAGACAGACATGGGTGAATACATAATCTCTGTCCTACTTTGTTGGCAGGCTGTTTGTTGAACGAAAGTCGAATCATTCATTGAGTAATTACTGGGATGCACTTTCTTTACACTCTTTTCAAACCGTCTCTCGATCGATTACAATGAAGACGAGATTAGTTGCTATATTCTTTATTTAATAATATACTGAATAATTAATGAAAAACAATACATATAACATAACATATAACAATAACAGAATTTGAATATCTCTCATTAAAAGATAGTGATAAACGCACAGCGGGACGAAAAGATATCTTCTTGTTTTGCCTCCTTTGTTACGAAATGCCGTTATGCCATCGAGTGCTAGAAGGTGTGTCTTTGCAGACGACAACACCACAACCAACGACAACGACAATGCCTTCCAATACTGTAGTGGATCCGTGGAACTCCTCGTACCAACTACCAGATCTAAACATATCGTCAATGAACGCCAGCGATTTGTTGCTAGACTTTCCTTCATCTTTTGTCAATCAGACGACATTAGAAGAAGTGAAAATCAGCGAAATGCAAATTGTCAAAGTGGTCGTCCTTATTATCGTAGTTGCCATCTTGTTAATGTCGTCTTGTCGTTTCGTTCTCAAGCTCTTCTCCCGCTACATTGTTGACGGTAAGGACGAGAGAGACATGTCGTTTGCGTAACGGAATATGACTCATTTCTGATGCGGCTCCACACATGCGTGGGTTAACTAGTTAACAGTTGATTCAATTGTACGAACCGTTCATATCTTGTCGCACCACTGGAGTATCCATAGGAGAGCTGTATCATTTTCTTGCTTCAGGTCTTCGTCAGAGCATGTGGTCCCCAGTGAGCAGTCACGGAGGATGTGGTCCATGGACTGGGATGCATCGTCGCAGAGACAATTAACACTGGTGACATATCACCAATTTTTGAATTGTTGTTCCTGCTTTGAATCTTGCTCTATTTAGAGTGACCCAGCCCTTTCTACTAAGAGTCGACCCTCTGGGAAGGTATTCACTTGGGCTAGGCAGAGTTTCATTGGGAGGACAGCAGTCACTATCTTTCCGCTTCTCCAATCTATAATCTGTCTGTTTTGCATGTTCCAGTCCCTCCACTGTCATAAAGCTTTACCAGGATTTTAGACGTCGTCTTATCTCCTCGTAACCGTATAGTGGCTGCCTTGGACCATAAAGTCGTTTGTCTCTTTCATAGTTTGCAATGGTAACTCGTCCATTGTAAGGCATAGTAATACTGGCCTGTCCTTACAAAGCTGGTATGGGCGTTGGTCCTGAATGTTCCAGCAATTATTATGCTTTAGCTCTGGTCCACTTTGCTTGCATGGCATGATCTTCCTCACACAGGTGAACAGTATTCTGCGGTGGAGTAGCCAATCGCCATGGCTGTTTGTTGTACGAAAGAAGTTTACAAGCGACGATCTGTGAAAAGAAAAATAATAGCTGTTTTTTTATGTGTCGATTGAAGAGTTCTACTGAAAGGAAACAAACCAGATGTGTTGCTAGGTGAAATGGCTAGAAGAGAATCTGTTGTGTAAATGATGTGCTAGTATTTACCGGGTGGTGCAAATGGATTAGGTGTTTATGAATGAAGTGGTCGTGCTGTGATGGGATCGATTAATTACAATAACAGCTGCGCATGAATGAAGTGTGCTTATAGATGAAGTGATTGTGTAATTATGGATTGCGTTAATAAGAATATTTGAAATGAGTGCCACGGATTTATTATCATCGCTTCAGTTTGAATTATTCTTATAGTTAAATTCACTTAAATTCATAATTTCATTATTTCTTAATATTCTTGCATCTCTATTATTTACTGTTTTTTGAAAACTTTAACAACGAATTCTGGAATGAATAACATTACAGTATCGTTAAAAGTATAGTTTATAATCGACAGTACAGGAACTCCTCGATTAACGTCGTTTAGTTCGTTGTCGTTTCGTTATAACGTCGTTGAGAAAGAATATAAAAATATACGAAAATATAAAATATTGTAGATGGAATTGCGAATTATGTGATTGCTCTGACTAGACATAAATTAGTCGCAAAATCCCTACACTACAATAAATTAAATAACCTTTATTTATATAACTGTGTCTATGGTTTGGTTTCACTTAACTTTGTTTCAGTTAAAGTCTTGGTTTTCAGGAACCTAACCAAGACGTTAATCGGGGGTTCCTGTATATAAATATAATAGCCTTATTCTGTCAGTTACGCTTGCCTTCATTCCTGACCACTAACAATCCCTTTCTTCCTGATTTTCGATTCATTTCTATTGTAAAATAGTTTTCAATGCATTTCAATAGTAAAATCATGAGCAACACATTTAAAGTATACATATAATAACCATATTCTGTCAGTAACCCTTGCATTAATTCCTGATCACTGACAATCTCTTTCTTCCTGGTTTTCGATGGATTTCTATAGTAAAGTATTAGTAATACATTTAAATCCTACATATAAAAGTCTTTCGATGGATTTCTATAGTAAAATAATTCACAATGCATTTCCATTTTAAAGTATTAGCAATACATTTAAATCCTACATGTGTTGCCTTTGTTGTTAGCAGAACGTTTCGGTCGATCTATTCTACAGCCGTCTTCGGGTGTACAATCCGTAAGAAAACAGAGGGGCTCTTTTTCACAGTAAACTGTCAAAAGTCCTCTCTCTTTCCTTATAGATTGTACATAAGGCTACAGAATGGATCGGCTGATACGTTGTGTTGACAACAAAAGTGACACAAAGATGAGTTCCATAGCCCGAATAATGGTCTATTTATGTCAGTAACGCTGACCACTGAAAACCCATTTTTCCTCATGTGTAATTCATAACATTCAGATTGAATGCCGAAACTTGCTAAAACAAATTTAACATCAAATACTGCAAAGTTCGGCACTTAATCATCAAATATTTTCCTTCACATCAGAAATATTAGGGGGTCCGGAAAGTAATTACGTTGCAAGGGCTTACTCTGCAAAACAAACTCAGGAAAAGATAAGATTGTTAGGATGGGAAGTTCTTCTACATCCCCTATACTCACTGGATTTAACACCTACAGATTATCATTTGTTTCGATCACTAGAGCACTTCATAAGCGGCAGAACATTCAGAAACAAACAAGAAGTTGGAAAAGGTCTCAAACTTTTATTCTGAAAAAAAACGCAGAATCTTTTCGACGAGGAATCGAAAATGTGCCTTCCCGTTGGGCTGCTGTCATTGATAATGATGGTGATTACATTATTGGTAAATAGTATTTAATTAAACTTCACTGGCTTTTGTTTTTATCTCCTTTTTGAAAATACGTAATTACTTTCCGAGCATGAAAATACGTAATTACTTTCCGAACATCCTAATATTTAGTTTATTATTGTAGAAAAAGACTCAGGCGAAGCGGGGAAAGGGCTGTGTAGTGGTAAATCAGTAAGTAGCGATAAGTAAAGCCGAAACCGAACCTACATATAACGAGTTCGCATGCAGTCTGCGCTAAATTACAAGCGTGACTATTGTTTCATTTCTTTTCCCCTGCCACCAGTTGTGTGACTATATGTGAGAATTAGAATGAATGAAATAGTCCGCAATTTGTGCAAATGAGGTAGTTCTTCCCAACTTTTTTCTTGGGAACATCTTTTTTCTGAAAGAGAACATCCTAAGGAACATTTTGGTGCCCGAAAAGTAGAATCATGGGGGTGTGCACGGTAGCCCCTGCTGGCCCCCGGACTAAAAGTGTCAATGTATTTATTGAATAAATTCTACACATGACATTACGAGTTACATAAACAGCTAGTGGGTCTCTTTCGTTAGTTCCCACCAAAAGCTAACGTACATATTTTTAAAGTACGGAAGCCTAAAAAGGAAAAAAAAAGATCAAGTTGCATTTTCTCGTTGACTAGCTAACTTATTGATTTTTTTTAATTAAATTTGACTAGTTTTTACCGTTATCTTAATTTTTAATTGTTTTTATACAACTTTCAATTCGGGCGACTATGGCAACGAATAACTTAAAACTAAAAATTAATATGAAAATAAAAATCAGTCAAATTTAATAATAAAATATATATATATGTGTTACAATACTTCATCCAATAATGATAATAATAAATTATTGATTATTGTATGTCTATAGCTAACATTTAGATCAATGAACATTGGATTTAATTGTTGTCTGAAGTTCTGGGATTAAGTATTTCCATTATTCCACATTCAGTCTAGTGTATTTATCTTTCTTGTGTTTATCGCAACGTTTCGGCTGATATGTTCTTCAGTCTTCCTTTGGTGTATTGGTGCATCCATTGGTCTTTCAGTACTTTTTTTTATTTTTATATCTCCTCCTCAACAACAACAAAAGAGCGTTGTCAGTAAAACAATAAAGACTAAGATAACAACCAGAAAAAGTGTGGAATTATGAAGTTACTACTTTTTCTGTGGACGCTTAAAAACATTGCATCGACTCCTCATCCAAGCGATTGTTAAGATTGTAACAAGAAGGATTATACTAGACCATTGGTCGCCAACCTTTTTATGCCTAGCGCCCACCTTTTCAACATTTGTGAAGGTAAAAGTCTCCGTACCGCCCACTTATATTTTCAAGCCATTTAGCCACTTAGTGGCCATTTTAAAAGGCTATATTTATCAAAAATGGCTAAAGTTGCGTAGATTCCATTTCCAGGTAACTGGGCAACTGTATACGCTCCAAAAACTCGTACAAAGGCTCCAAAAAGTAAATATACAATGTATTTATCATATATTAAAACATTAATGAAAATAAAAGCCACAGTTTTGGTTGGCATTCTTTGTAATAACGCACTGTTAGCCATAACAAAAACGTATTGACTTCTTGTGTTGTCTGTGTGGCGGAAGTAAGACAGGCATAATACCTGATCTTGCGACCCAGTAATGGGTCTATCTCCTACTTACAAAGCTTAAATCGCCCACTAGTGTGCGGTATCGCCCAGGTTAGCGACCACTGCAATATACATTTACTTACCTTTCGTTGTCTATTGTTCATCAAGCCCTGAGTTATTTAACCATTTATATTAATTCTATGTAATTACTATATGCATTGTTTATACTTACCTGGCACAGAGGTTTCCAAAGTAATATGTCTAGTTCCTGGAGATCCGTCTCCCAGGCAGTGCCTCCTAATTGCACTAAACGGGGTTAGGTAAAGGCTATTTCCTGATGTCTGCGGCAATCTACTGAGGGAACTAGACAATTTCTGTTTCCCTCTTCATGAACGCATGAGGTCCCACTCTAAAATGGCCTTTTGACACATATAATATCATAGTGGGACGATGTTTAAATACCTATATTATATACCTATATTAAATACCTATATTATATACCTATATTATATACCTATATTAAATACCTATATTATATACATGTGTACAAATCTATCCACCTAGTGCTTTTTGAAAACAGTTCAATAATAATTAGGCTGGGAAACTTTTCTGAAGCTTTTTTTTTATTAGTCCCCACCAAAAGCTAACGTCCTTAATTTTGAAGTAAAGAAGCCACAAAATTTTAAAAATATTAAGTTGCAGTTTCTTTTTATTGACGACTAAAAACTCAATTCGTAATGTTAGTTTGGGGTTAGGGTTAGGATTAGGGTTTTCGTATTCGTGATGGGGACTAATGAAAAAGACCAAGCATTTGGGGTATTTTTCGACGAGAAAAAGAAAACTTCATCTTTTTTTTCTTTTCTTTTTAGGCTTCCGTACTCAAGAATTATGGACGTTATATTTTAGTGGGAACTAACGGGGGAAAAAAGCAATTTTCTTTGCGATATTAATAAACGGTTATCGAAAAACGGATCTGTGGTAGCGTTATGTTAACAAAACAAAATGGCGGTGATATATCGACACATCCATTTTCTATAGCTCAGTAAATGAAGGAGTCCAACTAAGTTCTCTGAGTAATCTTTCAATGACAATGAAAGACTGGCACAATAGCTCGAGCCAATAAAACCGGCACGCCGTTGTTGATATGCGTGACATACAGGTATGACGAAAGAAAACGTATGCCTATCCGTGATTCAAACCTGGTATATTTCTGCAAAGGCTTTCCTCGTGGATACAGCCGATTTTGGCATCCTTTCATAGTAGAATTATGGTTGGCGTCTGCTAACAACAATAGAGCGTCTTCTTAAAAGTTGTGTTGGTTTCTCCTAACAATTATGTAGTAAGAAGCTGTTGCAATTGTTGCTGCTCTGAAATGGAGGTTCGGCTAATTACTGCTTCCTTCAACTTCTCATAGGAATGATGCTGGGGTGTGGTAAATTAAATCTTTAACTTCTAACGCTATGCTGGAAAGGAGGACAGAAACGGCATACGAATAGTTGTGCTTTTGGTTCGTAATATTTTTTTAAAAGAAATCCAGCTTCAATCTGGGCGAACCATGGTTCATTTGAAATGTTACTGGTGTGTGACCGTTACACTGGTAACATTTCGTCAGTCTGTCTGGTATGTATGTTCACTTATAGTAATGACAAATATATGCAGAAATGATGGATTGAATTGTATGCCAAAAATGTTAATTAATTTAAAAATTTAATGCTGCGTGAAAATTTAATACTTAAAAAATTATTTTCTCCGTTTTAATATATTTTTCTCTTTTTATTTGCTATGTTTAAATTGTTATTAAAGGTTCAGTACATTTCGCGTTCGATGTGATCTAGAAATGTTACCTTTATGATGTAACTCAACGAAAACTGTTCTCATTACTTTTTATCGAATACAATGCAATACATGTGAATCGAATAGTATACATATCAAATTTCGTCCATATTTATTTTTTAAAAACTGTAATATCGTTTATATAAAAGTTCAACGTCTTTGTTTATTGTTCTGTTTTTTGTTGTTTTTTTGTTTTGATTTTCCTTTTTTATGTTCTTTGGATTTCTTTTAGCAATGATTGAATTGACTTCAGAATGAAATTGAAACATGTCAACAAATTAAAATGTCCGGAAATGAATCCAACCATTTTAGACACTCTCGCGTGGGATTACTTGGTCAGCAGTGAGACGCCATTGAGTAAGCTTGTGTACTGTGTGACCGTTGTATTCATAATACCCATTCTTCATGTATCGTGCAGGGTTTCTTTGGCAAAATATCGCATCACCCAGATCTTCAGCAACCCCATCAGTCCAGATTTGGGTCCCTGCGACTTCTGACTTTTCCCAAAGCTAAAATCGACGTTGAAAATGAGATTTCAAACCGTGGATGAGATTAAGGAGAACGCAACGAGGCAGCTGATATTGATCCCAAAAAGGATTTTGAAGACTGTTTTGAAAAATGAAAGAGAGGATGGGATAAGTGTGTGAGGTCCTAAGGGGATACTTTGAAGAGGACAGAGGCGCCATTGCCCTAGGTTGGCTTGTTTGTTAATATCAAATGGCTGGATAATTTCTGGACAGACGTTGTATCTGGAGTTCCGAGGTGAAATGTTGCCATTTTTCAATTCACTATTCGGGCTAGTATCTTCACCTTTGTTGTTTCGATTACGACGTAGTGATCTCCGGCAGCAATGAGCCATTTGTCTGACACTCCTTTGTTTTCTGAGTGGCTACAATTCCAGCAAATCAGGAAGGCTTGGATATTTACTAAGTTTACCAACGTCTGGCACAGAGCTACAATAGTGGAGCACCCAGTGAGGATCAAACTCACAACGCGAGCGAATTTTCTGCTACGCCAGATTGCTAACTATTAATATGAACGTAGCTAATTCTGGTCCAAGTCGGAGGTCGGTAGCTTTGGACTAGCATTTCAAACATTTCCAGTCTGTGTATTAGTCCATAGTTCATAAGTAAATGTTCACATTTAGATTCAGGTAATGGTAATGCCATATGCATACGATTACATCATCCGTAGAACCACATGAGAACAGGATATTTTATGCGAGTGTTCGCATATTTTAAGTAAACATTTTTTAAATTTATTTGTATTTATTTAAATGATCTTTGCCGGTTTTCTGACGTCACCTATTGAGCTGTTATACAGTTAGGAAATTGAAATTGCTGTCTTTTCAAGAAATATCCTAACAAATCAAAATTACCTTCATCCTTTTAAGAAGTTGCCTCCTGGGAAAAGGAATAAGAGCTTAAATAAATGATCTTGGTCTGAATACAATACTCTTTGGATAACACATCTAGAAGGAATTCGCGACGAGAAATTACCCTAGACAAATACTGTTTAAGTTTATATCGTAGTAATGTGGTGGAAGAGACGTAACTCTGTTTTCTTATCGGAGTTACGTCCCTTTGATCTGAGAATATAAGCAAATACACGAATTACGAAAGATCGCGCAAAGGGAGAACATATTTTGTAGATTTCTTTTCAGTAAAATCAGTACTATGAACCAATCGATTTTTCTCTGAGGAATATCTGGCTTCTTCTCTCTTAAGGAAAGTGATTAAAGACAGTTGAAAACAAACACTTCTCGACCAGACTTTTCCCCAGATTTTGTTGTTGTTGTTACATGAACTCAATTGTTGTTCCACCAGAAACCAACCAGGCTATGTTGTTTTTCCTGAATGTTCATTCTCGTTTTGTCCTCTGTAGATTTGTATACACACAGAGATTTAGCCCACACATTCCTTATTCCCGTCTCGTGTGGTAATTTTGATTGGCTCTCGAGACACGAATGACATATGTCAAACAATAACGCCATGACACATTCGTGCAAATATATTTGGTTATAGCGTCAACATTTGAGGCAACGGTAGGCCACTCTTATTGTCTGAGATAGATCAAAATACAGTCTTGTGCGGATTCGCTACTACTCTGAAAGATATCATCGAAGTGGATATTTACCACCTATAACCTGGATGCTGTTGCTCAATCTCAATATTTTCCTCGCTCGTTCAGATCTCTTGATTCTGCCAATTCTACGAAATAAACGTCTTTTCCTTAGGATCGTAAAGATCATTAGTATCTCTTTATGCTGTCTTGTTAACTTTGGCAGATATGTCCATCATTTTGCTTTTGAACTTTTCAGCGAGAATATTCTGTTTATCCTAAAGGCCGATGCGTCAGAATTGCAATTCTAAACTATTGAACTAACGGGAGATTCGCGCAAAATCAGCTGATTAAAAAAAGTTCTGTCCCCATTACAATAGATTTAATACTTATAAAGTCTGATATATACAAGCACACGATGTTTCAATCGATATAGACAAGATGTTTGTTTTTTATAGACTCCATGGATTCTACAAGAAAAACACAAACAGAAGAGTGGAATCGATTTTCATCTTGGTTTGAAATCAATAGTTTTTTCTCTTCTAAGTGATTATTTTAACGAACCTCACCCATCAGGCACCCCCCGGCAGTATTGAGTAAGTATTCAGACGAATGGAATATCAAAATTGTGTTTAAAAAAAGGTCTGCATCATTAACATATTTATATCTTTTAAAAGTATGCCATACTGAATGCACTTGATAGTAAGGCTCATAGGCAGAGCAGACTACTGAAGGTTGAGAGTAGGGGCGGATTGGGCCGCCGGGGAACCGGGCAAAATCCTGGTGGGTCGGTCGGTCTGTAGTCCGGTGCCGCCTGGCGCCTAGTCAGTAGGCCAGTGTGTGCCACAACTATCTCCCAAGTGTGACGCGTAGTATTTCCAAATATGCAAACATGTATTTCGAGCATTAAACGTGTCCAGTACGAGTATTGCAACTTCACCGCTTCCACCACAGAGTTGCCAATCTAATGGTTTTATTACAAATTTTGTGAGATCTCAACCTTCTTAGCGACGGGTGAAAGGGAAAATTGGTGATGAGCACTTATATCAGTATGCTGATATGAAAGTTTCGTTCATTGACTACTGAAATGGTTTTATGTAATTCATATCATATCAGTTGGTGTGCCGCATAAGTCAAATATATCTCTTAGTGTGCCGTCATACAATAAAGTTTGAGAACCACTGCAGTAGGCTGATAATCTCATTGGCCTCTCTAGTTTCAATGCTTCTGTGCTACTGACAGGGCAGAATGTTATTGATGGAGCCCAGTACATAACATTTCTTTGGGGCCCTTCTATTTTTGTATTCAGCAATTATTTTCAAACAAATCAAAACGAGAATGAATATTCATAAAATGATGATATTTAATTTAACCCAAAGTCTTTTATGGATCAATAATCTATCTCTATGTAAGATAATGAATTCTCAAACAAATTTAGTTGAGACATTTTACTCTTTTACCGCAAAAAATAAAAATGTTGAAATATTTTAAAGACATATTTTTGTGGGCCCTTGTATGAAACAAGCAGAATGATATTGTAGATTATATCTCTTTTTACATTAAATCTACAAAAGATGCAACTACATCAGTAAATCTTTCACTTTTATCGCTATTTTCTATGATCAATGTTCCATATAATTTGTCATGGCCTGCGCGGTACCAAAAAGCCTGTGAGCAACTAGACAATATGGAGTGTGCAGAAAATATTTTACTTTTGATATGATTATTAATTTTTTTGTTTAACCTTCAAGAAACACAGTTCAGTTACTTTTAACAAAAAGTGTATAATAAAAGAAATGATGTATTGGTTTTACTTTATTATTTATTCATTATTATTTAATCCTATATCGTGCACAGCATTAAAATTTTACTGCGCAGCATAATTTGTTCTTTTGCACGAACGAACGTTTTGAGAAAACATTGGTCGCAAAACATGTTTTATTTTTACTTCTGCTAACGGAGGTGGCTTCTTGTAACAATGAAATTAAAAAAGAAATCTTTCGTGTGTATCGAACCTTGAAGATGTTTACGATATGATGATAACATTACTGCGGATATCAACTAATGAAAAAACAAGTTTCAAGTCAACCAGGAAGGACTTTCTGAGAAAGTAGACCGTAAAAGCAAAATAATCTATGCCTGATTAAGTTTGTATGGTGGTTGACAATGCCTCATCTAATTAAAAAATAAAATCAAGAATTGATAAACGTACTTTTTTTCCCATTTCTCAGTTGTATTTTACATACGCAAAATAGACCCACGTATATAAATGTCCAATGTTAGGTGCACCTAAAAAGTCACAATGATTGATATTGCTCGGATTCAACTTATTGAGAATTAACAATCTCCGCTTTAAACAAAGAAAACGACATCTTATGTGTAACAACCTAATACAGTAACACCTCGGTTAGCGCTCGAAACGAAAAACAAACGAAAAACAAAAGTTGTGCGCCGTTTTTAACATCGAGTGAGTGTGTAGAACTTTAAAATTTACAATCATGATAGCCATTTTGTAGCCATTTACAATCGGGGTAGCCATTTTATAGCCAACCGAAATTTGGCAACCTATAAGTAAGGATTAGGGCCTCATAGGGCCTCAAAAGGTTCCTGTAATTTCAAAGTTTTCTCGGGGTCTTACTGCACCCCGAACTCCCAGCTACATTGGATCACTGCGCCTGCAAGAATCATAGCCTACATCAATGGGCCGATTTTAGGTGTTTGCCCGGGCCGTTTTGAGCTCCCAATCCAACCCTGGTTGAGAGGTCTTGAATTGTTAAAAAAATAAACGTAGTTTTCTAAGATTTAATTCCTTGCTATCAGTGTCACCTTTTTTTTTTACAGACACAAGCAAGAATTTCAAATGGAAATAATGCCAGAAATCCGATGCTTCTGATAACGCAAAAGTAAAGAATGATTTTTAGTGCTTACTTTAATATTCTCAAAGATTTGATCTTTGATATCCACATCGGTGTATGGGAACTCTTTCCTTAAGAGGGACAGAGGGCTTGATTTGCCCAGAATTTTACACAGCGTTGCACGAATTACACTGATGGGCCCGAAATTTAACACTCTTTTCCACGAAATGTAACACTGTTTTGCCTGCACCTGGTTCGTACGCCTATGGATATCCATATTTATATCTGATGCCAGACAAGGTCAGAACGCCGTTCAATTTGATGTTTCTGACGCAGGCAGCGAAGTAGCCTACCCTTGTTTCTTGAATATCAACTTTAAATCATTCAAGAGTAATAGACGACTGAGTGAAGTGAGGTAAGTGGATTGGAAATAATTCACTGACGAGCGGAAGTGCAAAGATAAGGTCAGTCCAGACGTAAATAGACAAAATAGCAATTCGGTCTAACCTACGGATATCAAATCTGAAAAACTTATATATTTGTTGAATAGCAAATTTAGTGCACTATCAAAGTTGGGAGGGTAACATGTTTTTGTTTGTACTGCCAGGGCAGATAAATTAATTATGGGGGAGTGGTTTACCCAAGTGCTTACTCATTCACACTCTTCTCCATCAACCATTGTAGCATACCAAAGACAAAACATTTCGTCAATATATCTGTCGATGAGATGAAGTGTAGGGAGAAGTGGATTCATGCCTTTCCCAATGGGATTAAAGCGAAGTGAACATAAACAGCCTCGGTTCGCTTATTCCATCATCAATGTCACAGTGCACCTCTAATTTTAATTGTGTTGCTTCAATTTTATAAGTTAAGAGGATTGAAAACCAACATTCAAAATCCTGGTTTTCACATGGGCACGAACACCTCCCGCTGGTGCCGATAAAAAATACGCAACTATCTCAGCCACTAAGTTGGACATAAATGGGCAGACAAATCTTGAGAAAAAATGTAACTAAAAATTAAAATAAAAAGTTATTGTCTGAATTTTGTAAGATCTTGTATGTATTATAGTTGGACTATTTTCCTCGTCTATGCTGTTATTTATTTTACAAAGTTTCGGCCGTGTACACTCCGGCCTTCTCCGGGTGTTGATTTGCCCTTAAAGGAAGACAAATCAGGCGGAAGAATACAGAAAGAAAACAAAGAACACACGAAGAAGGACGGACGAAGAAAATAGTCCAACTATAACACACGCAATGACAAAGATAAAAAGATCCAGAAGTCCCGCTAGGTTTCATCTAGCATCGTCTGTTTGGTAATCATCTTCAGTCTGAAAAGGACACTCACGGAGAGAAAAATAAATTCTTACCTTGTTTGTTAGAGAGTGAACTCTCACTCTCACTTCACTATTCTCTCCCCTTCTCATTATGCTCTTCCTCCTGGATTCCATATTATAAACTAGTGGGGAAAAAAATCACGGATATAGTTGAATTTTCTATGAAGTGATTTTTTTACCGTTTATGAAAAACTCGTTTAAGTGGAAGACTCCATTGTTTCAAATGGTAGGTAGGATATATTTTTTATCAGCAAAGTTGTAGCCTTTATGTGGAAGAGTCCATTGTTAGGGACAGGAAAATAAACAGAAAAATCTCAAAAGTATAAAGGTCCCCGGCCAAAAAACCGTTGAAATAGAGAGTGAGAGAATGGCAATAGTTGTTTATATCCAATTTTCTTTTTATTCAACCCATAGAATTCTTAAAAACGTTATATATTCTCAGTAGTTAGGTGCCCAAGAACCTATATAACAATTTTCATTCCAATCCGTTCAGCAGTTCTGAAGTTCAATATTTTTGGCATGTTGACATAAGGTTATTTACATATAAAATGTAAACAAACAATCGGATCGACCGTGACTCACCATTTTTCAATTCCTGGGGTTTTGTCAACATTATAGCCAAATTTCAGAAAAATCGGTCAGAATTTGAGAAATGTTCCCAATTCTAAACAAAAACAACGTTTTTGCTTATAAAATGTAAACCCGCAATCGTATCATATCTCACCATCCTCCGGGTAGAATCACTCCACAAGCTTACATACAAAATTTCATTGAAATATATTAAAGAATAACGAAGTTATCCAATTAAGAAAAGGGACACAACGACGACAGACACCAATAGCTAATGATAGTCCCCGTCGGCTTTTTTTTCCGTCGTGGACAAACAGTCACACTGCTCATTATGTAGATATTAGAATATTGCCCGTCATATGATGGGTTTTTAGTATTGGGAATATACTGATTCATTTTGGATAATATCAATCTTTGTTTCTTTTGGCCATCCATATTTAGCTGTCCTGTAAAACTCGTAAATTGAAACGGGCTTTCATCACATTGGTGAGGAAAAGTGACTCAACACTCACTTTACACTTGAACTGATTTGACAGGTAACAGACACCAAATTAAAAATATTTCTCTCAAGGGACATGCAAAGCAACAGACTATATATATATAAATAACTCCGACAGGTCGCATTTGTTCAGACCATAAAGACATAAGGATTGGTAGGAAAGGGGGGGTAGACAATGTCGCGTTGTGATAAACCATCTATATAAATCAAGCACACATGGTGTACAATCGACTACTGGAGAAAAAATGGAAGAAGTACGACGCATACTCAAAGCTGTAAGGTAAGAGAAAAATTATTTATATTTTTCTGTAAAATGATGTATATTGTATATGTATCAGGAAATGCATAACGAGGTCTATAGAGACGTAACTATAATTGGCATAAATACATTATCTTGCTATCAAATCTCCGGCATGTATATAACGAAACAAGTTAAAACTATTTTTTCATCCAATCGTAGGTACACGAGTATACTCCGGCATATTTTTAACGTGACA
>VCCN01002736.1:5852731-5872101 GCA_006491835.1 Architeuthis dux | reverse complement strand
GTGTTCGCGTTTACTACTACTGATAATGATGATTTCACAGTAGGAGTACAGAAAACTTAGGCATCTCCGATTTTTCATGAATAAAACTGGTGATTTTTTAATATTACAAACGAAATTCACCCAATTCTTTTGCCTTGTTGTTTTAAAATTATTAAAAAACAGAAAATATTTGAAGAGATGTACAAAACATTAATTTTGTTTTTGCAATAAATACATATAAATTGTATGATTTATCCAAACATAAATCCTGTCATTTTTTTACGGGTACTATGCTAGTCAGTTAACAATTAGTAATTGCTCTGAGTTTTGTTTATCATCTATCCTAAATGGGTTTCTTCTAAGGAAACATCACCAAAAATTAAATTCCTAAAGTTAAAGTAACTTGAATCAATAGCCCTAACAAGAATGCAAACATTTTATCTACACAAAAAAAGGAGACAATTTACAATCTAGGCAAAGCTAAGAATAAAGGTAAACACTTGAGATAGAATAGGGACCCACTTTCATTTTGCCTGCGGATCGGAATGTGTGACCCTTTGATTCATTCAGAATCAATGTTTATTGTTTAACAACAATTCTTTTCTCAAGTGTTTATTATTTTTTGCATGCGGAATGAGTGACTCTAATGTTTAACAACGGTTTCCTAGAGGAAATTGGTCCAAACTTTTCCAATTAATTCAAAGTTTTACACTCACTTTTTACGACCATGCTCGAGTAGAATGGCTTACCATCAAAAACGGGAAAAATATTTTTTTTAAGTGTAAAATAAGAATTAACAGTCAAGTCTTTAAAAAAAAGTAAAAGAAAGAAAATCGAAATATTTCAGTTATTTGTTTTGTTTTGGATGGCGTAAAAATAGAAAGTAGAAACTAAGATAAAAAAATTTTAAAAAAATAAAAACTGGTTACACTGTTTTTGCCTAGATTATTTCTGTTGGACTCCAAAAGTTCAAAATTGTTTTTTTAAAACGTAGGAGTACCTTCTCTTTTTGTTTTTGTTTTAGCTTTCAAAAGAGGAACAATATTATATATTTAGCACAAAGGTCAAACACCTAATTCATTTTAACTTGTTGCCAATATCAAAGATATATCACTTGGCTTGATATTAATTAATGATTAAAATGAATTAACCATTGGAACGGCCGGGTACTTGACATCATATCTGTTGTTCAGGTCGTCCACTTGTTCGTTCTCCATCGTCAACAAAAACTTTTAAACTTCAAAACTTATTTACAAGTTACAACAACACGTGTTTAAGGGGAGACAATTCAGAAAGGTAACGTGCGAGACTAACCGACTACCTACAACAATTCTGATCGATCATTGATTCAAAGAAGTAATGTGCACGAAAATCAGATATTTTTAAAGAATATACAGTTTTCTACTTTATATATGTTAGCATAGAAATCAGTTGACAATTAATATTGAAAGCTGATATCGTTATTTTAATCCGGTGACATTTTTTAAAGGGGGATATATTAAAAGCTATGTTGGGTTGATAAAAAAATTGTAACGGTGTATGCGAAATCGGAACTGGTGTATAAAAATATCAATTACTGGCCAATGACCAACGACTCTTTAAATAAATTTAAAAGAAACTTAAAATTGTCATTAACTCAATTTGAGTTTTAAAAATGTAAAGATTATTATAATGTTTCGTGCAAAATTGCGTACGATTTCGTTTTAAAATTAGGTCAGTTACTCAATACGGTACAGTTTTAAATGATAAATAAATCAGCGTTTTCGTGAATGATCTTATAATAATCCAATTGTTTAAATTTGCGTCAAAAGGATAATTTCATGCTGAAATGAAAATATTCCCTTTTATTTTTGCTTTTAATAATAAAACGTTTCACTTCACGCAAAGTGCACATATCTTTTCACCATTACCGTTTCAGGATTTACATTCACCCAATCATTTGGCGGACTTTACAAATGAACGTTGGGTGTTTCACTGTTTACGATTATCGTTGTTAGACTGACAACCACTCTATCAGCCATAAATATGGATGATCAGTTATTGTCGAGACTCCAGGATTGCATTTCAAATTTGATCAAAGGAAGTAAGGATGATTTAAAGTCCGAACCCTTCGGGGATATGAAGTTGTACGTCGTCAGAGATGTATCCCAATATACGGACATCGAGGAATTGCAGAAGATCTACCCTATTCAGGTTCCTCTTATTGTCGGATGTGCTGGCAGAAAGACCAAAACTCTATCGGAAACTCTTACAAGAGAGGATTATCTCCGTAACAACAAGACCCGTTTGGATTCGACAAACCATTCGGATAAAAGCAACAGTACCGATTACGAAGGCCAACCCCTCGAAATGAACGTCTACGCCGACCTTTCGTGCATCGACGCATCTAATCTTAATTCACCCGTTTTCATTAAAAAAGACAAAACTTCCTTCAATCCTGTCCGTCTCTCGTACGGACGTCTACTTTTGTCCGCCTACAGCTCCCTTATGTTATCTTCAACCCCGGTTAAAGACAAAAACATAGAACAAATCCCAATTTTGCTTTACTGTACAGGAGAAGATTTCTACCGAACATCTTATATTTACATAAGCCCCACTACTGTTGAGTCGAAAACCGTGTTGAAATACGTAAAGGTTTTAGTCGAAGAAGCCAAAGACGTTTCGACCATAACCGCTACTCGTCTTCCGGATTTAAGGCAACGTTCAACATTAGCTGAATATAATGTTTACGATGGAAGCCGGTCATACAATAACGCTGTCGTTGAGAGACCCAGTCGGATAATTCTTCAAGCAGAATGGGATAAGTCTTTTACCTTTCTTGAAAATCCTGCCCCCAATTCGAAAGTGTCGGTCAAGGCTAAGATCATCCCTGGGGACAAAAACGCCCCAACTTATTCTAAGTTCCAGGAGCTCTGCGTACTGAAGGGTTTCTTTGAAGGCCTTGGGAAAGGCGAAGTCAGATGGTCAGCAAAAGAAAGAGACGAGAATGGTGTGATGGAAAATCTGAAGGATCTCTTTGAACTGTTAAAACTGGGCGATGCTCATGTTGATGATGACATTGAAAACACACAGAACGAAGAAAATATCCCTCAGAATATATTGATGACCGGTCGCAAAGATCAGGATTTCACTGACAAACTCTGGAATGTGTTTATCCGCTGCACAGGCTACTCAGAGCTTATTGAGTGTCTTGAATTTATGCTCCAGGAATTGAAGAGCAAGAATCTCCAGCCTCTTGTACACAAGACCAACAAAACCAGAATTGCAGAAATTGTGAGAAGCTCTTATACAAACGAATTTTGCTTCCCAGACATGGAAGGGCTCCTGCCTCTCAAACTGCTGATCGAAATTGGAATCGAGAAGCTTCGCAATGACTATATTAGCGTACTTATGGCAAACGAACTGACGACATCTGACCAGTTGCTCTACTACACCGATCGGTCTTGCACCCTCCTGGAAAGAATGGAAAGGCTGGAGAAGCTACATAACGTTTACGAGCTGGTGATGATACTCAATTTCTATCTTAAGATATCCGAATCCACTCTCAGCTTTGCGGCCCGCATGGCCCTCGGCCATTTTCAGAAGCAATCGCTGGATGATAACCACACGTTTGTTCTTCCTGTCTCGCCTGCCAGTGTTTCCCCTTTCCTCAAGAACAACCAACCTTATTTATGGAAGGTCTCGCTTGAAGATCCCAAAGACCAAACCGAGAGCATGGTGTTAGCATTCTGTGAAGCTTTACCATTTGACCATATTGTTATGAAAGAGGACTATCCAGAAGACCTTGGCTACTACCTTGTTAAGCTGCAAGAACATTTAATGATGTTATAAAATGCATTTACATTCAGGGTTTACGGTCAGCAAGAGACAGAAGTTTGATTTCAACATGGAAGTGTGCTTTCTTACTGAGGCGGTACCATATTTGACCATGTATTCACATATTTTTCTGAAATTTTTAGCTAAAAATATCCAGGTGCGTATTATCTATGGAAACATAATTGTTATACATATTTGTATAGATAATGGTATACACAAGATACTGTAATCCGGGGTGACTGGAATTTTTTTTGCAAAAGTCATCCTTTGGGTATTTCTCAGGTATCAAAACTGCTGAAGCCGTGGTTGTTGTTTTGATATTTGGATTAACGTCGCTACTTTCTAAATCAACTTGGTTTGATTCTGTAAGCTGAGTAGAATTTGTCTGAGGTAAAGCTAACGGGGTCCACCTGAACACCTCTGAAAAGTATACAATAGTGTACTGTTATTTATCTCTTATTTGTATCATATATGTTTTCTTTGCAAACTTAAATAATTAATGTACACTAATTGCACAGAATTTTCATCTTTCTTTTAGCTTAAACCCCCCCAAAAAACTGAACTTTTTAAAGTCACCCTAGCTTTTCTCTTATTTTGGGGTAACTTTGAACAATTGCAAGTCCAGCTGCTGTCCAATTTACAGTAAGTCAAGTTAATTTCCCATCATGCAATTGTGCTGACTAATTCTTTCTCAAATCATTTTCAAAAAAAGACCAGCCAAAGTGAAGACAGGACATCTTTTAAGATGAGTGATCATTGATCATCCTGCTAAAAAGACATAAAATATTTGAATTTTTAGCATTTTGACATTCACTAATTAGTTATTGATTGATTGATAACTTGTAATTTTACGGGATCTTGGAATAGAAGACAATTGCATTAGGGTCTGTAATTCATCATTTACAGCTATGATCTTAAAAACAATCAGATGTATTGCTAAGAAGAAAATCAATGTGTTAACTGAATTCATCCAAAGTCAATCCAAGACTGGGTGACTTTGGACAGCTTGCATTTTGAATTGTCATGATCACAGAAATTGTTTTCCAGGGTTCCCATGTGACTAGATCGCTTCTATGAATTGCTCTAGGTGAGATAAACATAAATGTTTTTTAAAACTATTTGTACCTAGTCAGTTTCATTTTTCACTAAAGATTTGTTCAATGTCACCCCGGATTTACGGTAATGCATTTTTCATTCAAAATTGAAGCTCCATCAGGGATGCAGATTATCCACAGTAGTGGATTATACATGGTGAAATACAATATTCCAATCATACAAATTTGGTGCTATAATAGTGTTTAAAAAAAAAAAAAAAAAAAAAGAAATGCACAATCACTAATATAGTGTCCAGATTTTATTCAATACATTGTATTCATAATTTGGTGCTCTATAAGAATTTACATACATATAAAACAGATGTATACTGATACACATTGTTTGTAAAATACAGGAGTGAAGGCATACCATAAACTTGATGTTGCTTTAAAAAATATATAAAATGTACATTTATGTACACATATGATTCCAGTAAGAGAATAAATGTTGTTTTTTTTAAAAAATTTTTTATATATAGGTAGAGAGGTCTGGAAAATCTAATCTGCATTGAATAAGACTGTAATAATGAGTTTCAAAGAAAAAAACCTGATGCTAGTAATATTAGACTCATAAATCCTCAAAATTATATATAATAAGCCAACTAACCTTTTTGTCTTTTCTGGATGAAATATATACATATATATATATATATATACACAGGTGTACCTTGATTAGTGCAGTTAATTTGTTCTAAAACTTTCCGTACTGTTCAAAACCTCACTGTTCAAGGTCTTATTGTAATTTAATGTGTTTTTTTTGTTTGTTTTTTTCAGCTTATACTTAGTTACATTAATTTGTACAGCAATACCATAACCATACTACATCAAAACCTGCATTAATCAAAACCACACTATTCATGGTATTCCTGTGTGTGTGTGTGTGTGTGTGTGTGTATATATATATATATATATTATACACACACATGTATATAAGGTGCTACCCAAAAGTTTGAGGACTTTGACCATGAAAAAAAACTTACTTACTCTAACACCTAGTTTCCACCATCTCTTTCAAAGGAGTCCCTTGCCTGCTGTTTGCACTCTGGCAAAAAGGGTAGCGGCAAAAGTCTTTAGTAAATTCAGTTCACATACACTTAAAATTCCATGATTTTTGGGGGGTAGCACGATGTGTATATACTAGCATAGTACTCATCAAACATGACAGAATTATTTACATATGGATCAGTACTTCTGCCTAGAATCAGGGTATCTGTGCACTCTGCCTAAGATCAAATTGTCACTCCTTGGCACTCTGCCTAGGAGGACCAAAGTGTAGTATCTGTGCACTCTAACAAAAGTCATAGACAGAGAAACAAACAAATTTAAAAAAGTCACACTGTTCATTACATATATATATATATATATATTATATACACACATAAAGTAATCCAATCTTTCATGAAATTAAACATTTACTCTTTTATTTAAAAAAAAAAAAAACCCCTGGATATATGCATGTAAAAACAAAACATATAACGTATAAATACACATACATAATTTGTTATTTTATCATTAATTAATCAGTGACTCGCTCCTAAAAGAACTTCCTTTTTCAAAACAAATTTGTTGAGATTTGAAAAGATGTGAATAAAGTTTTCAATAATTGATATCAAAGTCTGTGTTATTTTTTCATGGCTTTTACAAAAAGTCCCCAGGAAGGAAACACAATCTGCAGACGGTCATGAATACTCCTTTCTGGAGGACCTACTTGACTATGATTGTTGTGTGTTGGGGCGTATTTCCTTTTCATGTATCTATTCTTGTTTTCATATGCAGGTCAACAAAAGGTACAGTATTTGACCTCATATAAGACCCCCGCCTCTTTTTCCTAAAATATGGCTGAGAAAATATGCTTGCTTCCTGTTAAAAAGTTGCCTTAAAATGTGTTATGAAGAAAAATAACCATTAAATTTGGTAGCCTCCCCATATTTATAATGGCTGATTTCTAATACCTGCCCTGGTTGGTGAAGATTCAACATCATCAAAACAGGTCATGTTATATATCATTAGAATCAGAATTTAATACTGATTCAACCGTTCCAAAAGACTATATGCCCCAAATCAAGATATTTGTGATTTTTTTTTTTAACTCAATCTTTAGTGTAGCCAGTGACACTACAAAAATCAAAAATATCTTGAGAACAGTTGATTTTGAGCACATAGTTTCTTTGTAAAGTTTAATCAGCATTAAATGCTGATTCCAACGATATATAATTTGACCTGTTTTGATGACTTCGAATTTTCACCGACTGTGGCGGTATCAGAAACCTGCCATTATGAAAATTTGCCGATAGCCTACCTTATCTGTGAAGACTACCAATTTTAATGGTTATTTTTCTTCATAACACATCCATAGGCAACTTTTTGGCAGGGAGCTAGCAGAAAAAAATGTAACTTTCCCCCTTAGTATTTGACAGCATATTAGACCCCGCCCCCTCTTTTTCCACAAAATATGGCTCAAAGGGTAAACGTAATCTTCATTGTCCAGCCCCATTTGCCAGAACTTGAGGAGGTAGAAAAAAAATGAGTGATAAATGTGAAGGTTTCAGGGAAATGCTTTTTGTCAAACTCCAGTCCAAGTTTGGAGTTGACTTTGTTTTTTCAACTGTAACAATAACAAGAACAATCCTCATCAAATTAGGGTAGTAAACTCTTCACTGTTTGTCTGTGCCATCACAGATATATAAAATTAACTATCCCTACCATGATTTGAAACCACAACCAAGTGATTGGTAGGTAGCTCACTTACCAACTGAGCCAAACTGACAACTCTTATATATCTACAAAAATCTATGTTAGACATATGCAAGGGCTTATTTCATTCTAATAAATAAATACATTTATAAAATTTAACTTGATTTGAAATCACGACCAAGTGATTGGTAGCCAGCTGTCATACCGACTGAGCCAAACTGACAAGTCTTTCATATCTACAAATTTATTATATATTTAATACAAAAGTTGTGGTAATCGTCTTCAGTCGGAATAGAAGTAGGAGTGTAGTTTCACCCTGCAGCAGCCAGGCTTGTCCTTCTTTATATCCCGTGTTTAAATAAGGAGTGTCTTATTTGTCATAAAATACAGCAATAAAAGAATGGTTTTGTTATTTTTTTAAATTTTCCCAACTCAGTTGATTATATATTAAAAACTATAAATTGCCTGTGAATCTAGTCACATTTTTCTTATTTACAAAATAACTCAATACACTGAATCGGCTTCATTTTGTATGTTAAAATATATTCTTTTCATCAATACAATGTTGTCATCAGCTAAAGACTGATAGATACATGAGTTTTTCTTCTGTTTCATAAAGTAGACCGGTTTCTGGTTTAATTCCTAATTTCAACGTTTGACTCGCAATGCTACCCTGAATTTCAGGGAATTTGACTCTAATTAATTACTCTAACACCTAGTTACAGCCGTGTCCGCCAAAGTAGTCCTCTTGGGCATGTATATATATATACATGGTAGATGTGATTAGACAATGTGGAAATGAAAGATTGAGAAAAGCGTGTTACGTCTCAAACATATTTATTATCATGAAGATAAACCATTATGCATTTCATTGCTGCGAGCAACTTCATCAGAAGAAATTTGAACACTGCAGAGAAGTGCAACTATCCATGCCGGGTAGTAGAAATGAAATGATGGGTGTTTTCTATGCCTAGGTGACCTGGTTTATTTGGTTGAAAGTTCCTTATGGGTCCCTGAGCTGGTGTGGGTGTTTAGATATTAACACGCTTTTCTCGTTCTTTTCCACAATGTCTAATCACCTCTACCTCTGTCAGATTCCCTTACATCCACATAGCAAACTTATATATACATATGTATTTATTCGCACCATGTTAAATCAAGATAATATTACTGCTACTACAACTAGTTTATGTTTATAGTGTGGATGTGAGGGAATCCGACAGAATGATGGGTATGGTTAGACAATGTGGAAAAGGAAAAAGAGTGAGAAAAGCTTGTTACATCTCAAACATGTTTATTATCACGAGGATAAATCTTTATGCATTTCGTCCCGGCGAGCGACGTCTTCAGAAGAAAGTTGAGCATGGCAGAGGTCCTGCAATTATCCGTGTGACCTGCAGCTAGTGATCCTGGATATGTGTGGGATGACAGCCACAGCACACACATCCAGGATCACTAGCTGCAGGTCACACGGATAATTGCAGGACTTCTGCCATGCTCAACTTTCTTCTGAAGACGTCGCTCGCAGCGACGAAATGCATAAAGATTTATCCTCGTGATAATAAACATGTTTGAGATGTAACAAGCTTTTCTCACTCTTTTTCCTTTTCCACATTATCTAACCATACCCATCAACTAGTTTATGTAAAAACAATAGCAATCTGTGCTGTTTACTCATTATCATAGACTGGTGGTCTATGAAAAGCAACTAAAATTAAGATGAAAGAAATACTAGTCAGATAAAAATACTAATTATACTCTCCAAAATGCTGCTGGCATAACAATACAAGTGATACTAACTCCTTATATTTGAAAACATTTTTACCCACTCAGAGAGTCTGCACAATTTTGATACCCCACCAGCAAACAACGCCTCCAGGTGCTGAATCATAGAAAGTAACGAAGTTTAAGAAGTTGCTCGGGTTTTACTCATTTTTATCTACACCTCATCTTTGAAGAAATAGCATGGTCTACCGTAACAATAAGTATGTCATGTGATCACAGATGTTACACATCAAAGTGCCACTCAGTTCTGTCTCTTCTACTTAACACAGTTTTTGTTACTGCCAGTGTCAGGTCAGCATGCACTGGCTATTACTATTAGGTTATTACACATGAAATGTCTTTCTTTTTTCTTTTTTTTTTTAACATCATAGAGAATAATACTAAAAGTGATAGATTTACTAATATAGTTACGTTTTTGGCAGATTCAGTGTAAATACAGATATAATTTGTTAGTATTGAAGGTTTTTGAGTCCTCAACATCAACGGGGTCTACCGAAAAAGGTATACTAATTTTCAAGTATGATTTCAAATTAGGACAATGCTGCTCAAGCTGCTGATAATGTCAACATAACATTTGAAGTGAACACTACTACAGTGAAAACTGCTCAGTGGTGATTCAACAGGTTCAGGTTTGGAAATATGGATACCAATAATAAAGCTTGCGAGAGCACAAACCCGTTCTTAATGATTAAGAAATTATCCACAGCAGTTGCCAACAGCCCACGAATAATGGTTTGAGCAGTTTCTGAAGACTTTAGGGCTTCAATGGTAACACTATCACATCACCTCAAGGCAACAGGTCAAAAAGCAGGGAAAATGGGTCTCACATGAACTGAATTAAATATTCCATGACAGTGTCAGACCCTACACCTCTCCGCTGACTGTGTCTAGGCTTAGAGAATTGGAATATGAAGTCTTGCAACATCCTCCGTATCCACCTGACATTTCTCCTTTCCAATCCATACTGCTTATTTAATGGTTGTAGAATAACAATCTAAGAGTTGTAATAAAAAGCAACAGAAATAAGATGTAAGAAAGACTAGTTAAAAATTAATAATGATTGATAATGCTTCATCTAAGAAATTCATAGAGTATTATAACTTCATTCAAAATATATTTACCTTCATTCAACTTTTATTCAAATAGGTCTGGTTAGTCACTCAATAGAAACCATCACGTGACCAATGTCTTTTGGTAGCATGCCATGTTGGGGGTGATCAATCAACAAATTGTTGAAATGGGTGATCAATGAATAAGTTACTTCTCCTGCCTTTTGTTGGGCAGTGATCAATAAAAAAAAAAACAAGCGCGAATACTGTTGGATACAAACTAAGGAACCAATTCAGTATAAACTTACATTGCAAATTGAACCCCCACCCCCTCCCCTCATAAAAGCTATTTGGTGGGGAATTTTGAAAAAAACAAAAAAATCCTTTTTCTAGACATAATAAGGAGTAAATGTTTAAATTTTCAGCCCTCTAGCTCTGTTGGTGTGGCACGATAAATACATACCTAGACAGCCAGCCAGACAACTTAAAAACTGAAGAATCCTATGTTGACAGCTTTGCATGATGGTTTCTGATAAATACCTTTATTCAAGATATAAGTATTTAGAGAAAATAAAAGCCTAATTGATTTCTAAGTAAGAAAAAGTATATTAACACAAATTTTGTAAATCGTTTCATCTAATCCAAATTATTTATTTATGTTATTAGATGAAGTAATTGTAAATCATTATTATTAACTTTATTATTAACTACTAATTACCTTCATCTCAATTTTTGTTGCTTTTTATCACAACTAAACTCAGGCTGGTTATCCTTTGGCAGTGAGTAAAAAAATTAACGGCACAGATCAAAATAAAGAATAGGTTCTCAGTGAGAATCGAACTCACAACCCTCTATGCCGAATGGTGGCTCGGTTAATGCTCTACCGCTCTTACCACTGAGCTGCAGGAACTAGTGACAAGCACGAGCCCAAATCAAACCTTTAAACTCAACTCATCCCTTATCCCGATCTCTTCTGAGCCATGTTTGTTATTAACTGGTAGTTCAGTATTGGTAATCCAATTTATTTAGTTGCAATAAAAAGCAACAAAAATCGAGATGATGGTAAATAAAGTAGCAAAATATTAATAATAATAATCGTTTCATCCAATTTGCTTTTCTCTCTCACCTTAGCAGACTTGAGTGCAGCACTATGCAGGCAGAGAAAATCTGTCTCCTGTGAAAATGGTGCAGACAGCACAACAAAGAAATACAGTAAATTCTCAATTCATCAAAAATGCTACAATTAATCGGTTGAAGAAAATTGTTGTGCAAGGAACAGCGCCGGATTAAAGCATGGGCTTTAGGGGCTGCAGCCCAGGGGCCTCCACCAGCTTGAAAAGGTATTTTATTTGTAAATACTGAATAAAATTATCTATTTAAAAAAGGGTTGAATTAAAATATTGTATATATAGTCTAGAAAGCTTTGTAGCTTTAAACACTAAAGATGTTGCTGAAAAAAATATATATGTTTTCTCTTTTAATATAGAATGTTTTATATTTCTATAAGTCTTACAGGCTTAAAGCATTTAAGATGTTACTACGGAAAAATCTTTTTAAACTAAAGATCTTACCTACAGAAATGTTTTTACATTCTATTTATTCGTTTATTTCATTAATTGTCATGTGAGTCAATTATTCACTAATAACTGTTAGAGATGTTCAGAGGGATGTATGTTTTACACAGAATTAGATCTTATAGTACTATAAAATTTTCTTGTAGAGTTCACCAGATGTTTGCCATGGGACTGTTTCAGGGATTTAAAAACAAAAGTCATTCTACCCTGGTTCCCCAGTAGTGATGATCAAGCTGATCAATATTTGTAGTAAAGAAACAATACCAAAAAGAAACACTGTACTGTATACATATATGTCAGTTTGTGACATCTAAAAACAACTAAAACAGCTCTCATGGCAACTGAAAACGATGTTCTCAAGAACTTACAATTTATTGATGTTTTGGAGAATATAAAGCAAATGTTTGAATTTTAATTGTTGAGAAAGAGAACTGCTTTGACATCTAACATGCCAAGAATAATTGTTTATGTATTATTCAACTAAAGTAAAAACTTTGTTTGCAACATTCTACTGTTCTCCTTAACATATTTATTAATTGAACAGATATATCTCAGCTTGTCAGGCCATTTACAGAAATGCAAATGCCATCAAATTCATTACATATTTTTGTTTGCTTAATGTCTTCTGTTATGGCAAGAGGGTTATATTTTCTTTGGAAGATTTCTAAGGATCTTATTTCTTTATGTATCAACTTAAAGACATGCATAGGTTAGGAAGAATTTTCTTTTTGAGAATTTTTATTGTTACAAATTAGAAGAAACTGCTCTGTTACAGGAATAAATGAGTATGTGAAAGACGGAATGATTATCCATGAATTTTAGGTAAAGATCTACTTTCGTTAACCAAGTTGAAAAAAAAGTAAAAACAATTTTTTTTCGGCAGTAATTTTTTGTGCTTTTGTGCTTTTAATCCGTTAGACCCTAACAATCCTGGGATTTTTTATTTTTCAGAAAAAATATATTTTTATGGTTTTACAAGGGGTGTTCTATTTACAATGTAACTGTATGGTAAACGTGACCATTACTTTCTGTCCATTGTATGGAAGTGAGGTTACTTCCCTTGTGAGGCATTTTTGATATTTTAATGACAATTTTTCTGTGCTTTCATTAAGGTTTTTAGTGGGGGCCACGCGGGGCTGGTCGAGGGTGTGCATGTGTCTTTTATGAATTTTCTAGTTAATACCCATGAAAAAATTCATAGATATATTTGAATTAGTGATGTACCAGAATATCAATCTGGTCGGATATACAGTACAGGATTCACAAAAAATGATCACTGCCACCAGTTTCAAATTTTAGCCACCCAATATTTTTTAACAGATGTGGATTTTAATTTAATCTTTAACTTTGGAATCTGATTTTTTTTTGTGAATCCAGTGCCGGATAATTAACTGGATCGATATTGTGGTACATCACTAATTTGAATTTCTATGAATCTATTTTCTAAGGAAAAATAATAGCAAATTTATTTCAGTTGAAGAGTCCATAGTTTCAAAAGGTGGGAAGGAGGTACTTTTATCAGCAAAATTTTTACCCCTGAGTGAGAGAGTCAAGTGTTACGGACAGCAAACCAAACAAATCACACTGTTCATTATATAAGTATAGTAAGTTACCGTGAATTGGTGTCAGACCATCTATACCAATCTATCCAATGAGGATCGAACCCACTAGTAACGACCAGCAAGATTAGCTTGCTGATCATTGCTGTACGACGACTGTCCTTATCTGGTTTTTTTAAAATTTTTCATATTATCCAGTGGAAAAAAATACAGATATATTTGGATTGAGTTGGGTTTTTTTATAGAAAAAATACTGAATTCGTTTACCGGGAATAGTGCTTAGATTGAAACAGATTGAAAAATCAAAAATCAGCATTACTATTTTTTTAAAAAACCTTTCATAAGCCAAAACGGCATAAAGAAGCAATTATCAATAATTTATATGGGAAAATCTTTTGAGCGTTCCCAGACCCACCAAAAATGCTGATGATGGTATGTTCGGCTGAGTCATCAGAGCTTGGTATAATAGGAGGTACAGGAGATTGGTATGTAGCAAAGAGAGGAAGAGAATCCACGCTTTTCACCTTTTTTCATAAAAGCAAAAAAGGCGCATGAAGTGAACTTTTGAAAAACGGGGGGGATACCTGTGTAAAAAATTAGATATACAAGCAAAGACACTCGGGTGAATTTTTATATAGCAGATAATGTTTTAAAATGATTTGACTGGAATTTAGTAGAATAAATAATAAAATTTTATAAATTTCAATAGAATTTAAAAAGGGAATTTAATAGTGAGTCCTAGTATGAGATATTAAAATACATAAGCTAAAACACTTAGGTTAGTTACTAATAATGTTTTAACTCTTTCAAGACTAACCTAGTAAAGAGATTAATGCTTGAATTATAATGTCCCTGTAGACTTCTAAAAGAGATCTATGGGACATATATATCCCAGCAGTCATAGAAACCTTGGGACATATATGTCCCAGGAGTTTTGAAAGGTTTACATTGATTTAACTAGAGTTTATGGCAGTTTGAATATTAAAACAAACTGCTTAGTCACTCAATAGAAAACATCTTTTGGCAGTATGCCGTGTTGGGGGTGATCAATTTTGAAAAGGGGTGACCAATGAATAAATTCTCTCACCTTTTGTTGGATCACTAAAACGTCTGAATTTTCAGAAAACAAACGGACACAAACTAGTGATCAATTTAGCATAAACTTACATTGTAAACTGACCCCCCCCCCCACTAAAAATCTATTTAGGGGGGAATTTAAAAAAATGTTTTTCCTAGACATAATAAGTAAATGTTTAAATTTTCAGCCCTCTAGCTCCATTGGTGTGGCCTGTATGCATGATACATACATAGCCAGCCAGCTGGACCGACTTGAAAACTGAAGAAACCTATTTTGACGGTTTTTAATTATATCTAAATTGTAAGTTTACTAGTTTTACTTTCACCATAAAAGCTGACTGGTTAGAAAGCATTTTATTGGTGACTATAATGCAGTGGTTCCCAAACCTATGATCATGACCCAAACGAGGGTCGCGCCAAGAATGCTCCTGAGGTTTGTGGGATGGTTTGAAAAAAACAAAATAAAAATGGTAAGATAATAAAAGACGTTAAGAATTAAAAATAGTGCAAATATATTTACATCACAATTTTGGACTATTAAGTGTCATTGAGACTCTGGAACAGTAAAATCGTTGTGAATAATAAAGTATCAATAAATGTATGAAAATTCCAGTCTGTTCACGTCCAATACTTTGTACTTTATTGTTAAATTATATTAAAATTCAGTAAAATTTATTGGATGAAAGTAAAACCAAATGAATGAAGAAACACTGAAATTCTATTTCCGACCTGAAGGTTGCCTGGTCCAAAGAATTCTGTGTTCAGGGTCGCGTCCAAAAAAGTTGGGGAAACACTGCTATCAGGTCTATGTTTCATTAACTAATGCAGAATCAAGGTAAGTCTAGGTAAAGAGAATTTTTTATTTGAAAACCAGAACAGTTGGCATACTTTTATTTGGAATTACACAGACTAATTGGAAGGAAATGGCTATCCACTATTTTAGTATTGCCCAGAATAGCCCACTGACACTAAATATCTGGAAAAGAAATGAGTACTGACAGACAGTAAGCAGAAGAACTGTTTGCATTTATTATTAACCAGACTAAAATGTTTGTTGATTCATATTCTATTACAGGCTACTGTGTTGGTGTTTGATTACATATTCTGTGCATGTACCAAATTTTCCAACCCATAAGATGCAAATTTTTCCTTAAAAAAAGGTATCCAAAAATTACACTGCATCTATGTTAATATTTGGTAGTTTCATATGAAATGTGGTTTTTGAAAGATGATACAAACAACAGAATATGATAAATATTTAATCAAAATATCACCCTTTTGAGGCAATAACCTTTTTTCCAAAGATCCTCTAATGATAATATGCCGTTTCTATAAATGTCCTTAGGTTTAGCAGTCATAAATTCAGTAAAATCACAAATTATGGTTTCCCTATTATTGAACCTTTTATTACAGATATGAAGTTCAAAATGCTTGAAAAAATTCACTGTTCATTCTATAGTTGATGTACCATGATGCGTGTACCTGCAATGTTTTGGATAAAAAAAACAGGACTATATTTTGACAGAGCATATTTAGTGTTTATTCACCTTTTCCCTAATAAGACACAGTTCTTCAGTTGTCGGGTTTTTCTCTTGGTCTGCAAAAATCTTTGTAGTCGGCTATCACCAGAGAGAGTGTTTGTGTTAGGCACGTGTGACAAATTTAGTAGCAGATTCGATGATCCGCTTAATTTACAGTCAAGTGCCTTTTCCAGTGTTTGCACGTCCCTTTTCAGACTTAAAAAATAAAGTCGGCGGTCTCTTGTGTTTGAGGGAAAGTTAACTAATTTTTGGGACCTCTGACTTTCTCCAAATCCCAACTCTAACTAAAAACCTTTTAAAACTGATATTCTGTCATCTGCTAGACTGCTTGATTCTGATTGGCCGAGCCCTGGTCCATGTGATCAGTACCTTTTTTGCTTTTCACGAAATAACCCATCTATCAACTAAGTTTTGCTGGCATATCAGCCATCTATTGTATCTTAGCCGTATCTCGGACTCATGCTTTGAATTTCTATACTGTGCTTTTCTTCTCTCAGACTTTGTGTCTGTGTTTTGCTAGATAAACTGACACTATATCCAAATCCTTTATTGTATTATTTTATTATCAGAAGGGTAGCGTGAGAAAAAATCCTTCACAGTGGATTTGAGATGTGTATATGAATATGCACACACATATACATACACATTAAAATCAATGATAAACCTAATTAAAACAAACTTAATTTAAGTCTCACATCGATAATAATGTTACATTAATACCCATGAAAGAATTTATGGATATATTTGAATTTCTATGAAACTATTTTCTAAGGAAAAATAATAGCAATTTGTATATAATAATTTGTTCCAGTTGAGTCCATAGTTTCAAAAGGTGGGTAGGAGATACTTTTATTAGTAAAGTTTTTACCCCTGAGTGAGAGAGTCAAGTGTTACGGACAGCAAACCAAGAAAATCACACTGTTCATTATATAAGTATAGTACTTTGCATGAATTGGTATCAGACCATCTATACTGGAAGATCTGATGAGGATTGAAACCCACTAACAACGGCCAGCAAGAATAGCTTGCTGATCATTGCTATACTACGACTGTCCTGATCTGGGTTTTTTTTTCATATGATCTACTCGTTAATCCCAGTTGAAAAGAATCCACAGATATTTTTGAATTTCTATGAATCTATTTTCTAAGGAAAAATAATAGCAAATTTGTTCAAGTTGAAGATTCCATAGTTTCAAAAGGTGGGTAGGAGGTACTGTCCTGATCTGTTTTTTTTTTGTTTTTTCATATGATCTACTCGTTAATCCCAGTTGAAAAACATTCATGGATATATATTGGTGCATTTTAATCTTGTTTATTTTTCCCACTGAAATATATTTTGTGTACTCCATTGTCTACCATACATTTTGAAAATCAGGTGTCGCTTACACACTTGAAATTTTTGTTCATACCTAATAATACTTCAACTAATAAAATAAATTTAAAAAATGTAGAAAAAAAGCTTCTTTTTTTTTAAAAAAATTGTTCCAGGAATTAAATTCCCAGTAATTATCTTTACTTAATTTATATTCTTGTATTTAAAAAAAAATCCTTACAAGCAACATGTATTTGTACTCTGATGAATCAGAATATAGGATTGTCGAGAGTTCAGTCCATTGACTAACCTGGTTCAACACAGTGAATAACACGAAAATAAGACTTGATCATTATATTCACTGAGACCATCCGGGAATATCCAATGACAGCCACAAAGTTCTCTAGATAATTGAACAGCAAGTTAATTTAGTCTGCTGTCATAACATCTTAATAGAGGCAGTGTTAGAATGTTATTACATTTCTCTATCAGCCACACTGGATCAAGGAAATTTAAGCCTTCAACTATTTTACAGAATTTCATGTGGACCTTTTTTAAATTCAGTTAAAGCAAAGTGGAGCATTTGATAAATTCAAATCTCCATTGTTGCTTTCCCAAAGAGGAGGAATGGTCAAACCAAAATAAGGTAAAGTACAAAACCTTTTTTTATTTAAGTAAATGCAAGATACCTTTTGCAATTTTAATTTAGAGTTGTATACTGGATATTGCTTTTCAGGATTTCTTATGATGAATGTATAACAGGTAAAAAAGGTGTCATAGGTTGTTTTTGTTTTTGTTTTTGTTTTTTCTAATGTTTTGCTTTACCTAAATCTCTTTCATGTACATTAAATCTGCACATGTATGTTCTTGTATGAGCATGTGTGTGTGTGTGTGGACATGTGTGCATATGAGTACATGTATGTTTGTATACATGTCTAAGTTTATGTGTTTGTGAGCATGTGTGTGTGCTTGTGTATATGTGTGGGGGGGCATGTGTCTGTATATGCTTGTATATATATCTGCATGGGCGCTTGTATATATGTGTGTGCGTGTGGACATGTTTGCATATATGCTTGTATATATGTCTATGTTCATGGGCATGTGTGTGTGCTTGTGTATGTGTGTGTGTGTGTGTGTGATTCTGTATGTGTGTCCATGTGTGTGTGCATGTATGTTTTTGCATGAGCATGTATGTGAGTGTGAGTAAACATGTGTGCATATGAGTATGCACAGGGCCACATTAGGATCCCAAAATGGTCCAGGCATATATATAAAAGTCGGCCCATTATTGTATGCAAGTGGTTCCCAACCTGGGGTCCAGGGACCCCCCATCCACAAAGTATTATTCTAGGTCAGTGAGCTTGTGGATTGGGCAACCCTTTGAGTCTGTTGGCTTGTCGAGTTGGCAGATCTTTCAAAAGCTTGGGGTCCAAGGTAAAATTCATTTAAATTAAAGGGGTCTTTGGTAATGAAAAAGTTTGGAACCACTGATGTAGGCTATGATTCTGGTAAACGTAGTGAGCATCTACAGCTGGGGTTTCGGGATGCTGTAAATCCCTGAGAAAATTTTGATTTATTACTAATAATAGGGGCATTTTGAGGCTATAGGAAATGGATATTAAAATATATTCGTGAGCATTCGTGACAATATATAGATTGTAAAAAGTCCCCTTAAACCCATAATTTTATAGATTAGAATCTGAATCTTATAATTCCGGTATATCAGTTCCATAATATCAGCATTATTACAACATAAAGATCAACAGCAAAAAATATCTAACTGAAATGTTAAACGTTTATTATACATAGCTAGAAAATATAAAATCATTAAAATTATAAAATATATAAAACTAAAATAAATTACTATAATAAATGATACAACCGTTCTGG
>VCCN01002736.1:5789344-5800197 GCA_006491835.1 Architeuthis dux | reverse complement strand
TTTAGTGAATCTTCAGGTGGAGAATAATCTTAAAAATTTATAATATATATATATTTAAGGTCATAATATCAGCACTTCTGTTAATGTTTTATCATTCCTAGAAATCTCTCAAGGCATCTCAAGGGCATGAATTTCTTTTATTCATGTTGTCAATGAATGCTTGTATAAAACTTGTGTCTTTATTTTTATATAAGATATGATCATTAATTCAAAGTTAGTAACAAGAACCAAAACCTCATCACTGTTTAACATCAGTGAATATTTCTTTTGAATGGATCCTAAGGTGGATCTTCAATAACGGGAGGCAAAGCTCCAAGGATCCAGGAAATGATTCCTTGACTGGATCAATATTACATCTGAGCTTCTTCAGCACAGCCCAATCTTGACTTTAAACATGGAATGAACTCATTCAAAGCTATCTTCAAATGTTCTTACAATGCAAAGCCAATCATAGACAGGTCTGGTTAGTCACTCAATAGAAACCGTTGCGTGACCAAACGTCTTTTGGCAGCATGCCATGTTGGGGGTGATCAATTAAAAAATTGGAAAATGGGTGAGATCAATTAATAAATTATTTCTCTTGCCTTTGAAAAGGTCTGAATTTTCAAAAACAAGTGTGAACGCACCCAGACACAGACTAAGGGACCAATTTAGCATAAACTTACATTGTAAATTGAAACCCCCACTAAAAACCTATTTTTTGGAGGGGGATTTTAAAACACAAAAAAACAGTTTTTTCTAGACGTAATTAGGAGTAAATGTTTAAATTTTCAGCCCTCTAGATTCATTGGTGTGGCATGTACACATGACACATACATACATAGATAGCCAGCCAGACTCACTTGAAAACTGAAGAAACCTATGTTGACAGTTTTGGTTGACAGTTTTTAATAAGCAAGAACATTACTCACTGTAAAAACGCTTCTGAAGATTCTGCTAGCAAAATTTCAATGCAGTTGTCTGAGAAATAATGTCATGTATGACATCAAACAGATTAACCTTATTTTTTCTTGGTACACATAGAATCGACTCAAATCTACTATATAATATATATAGACACACATAAATGCATAAAGGATCTATCCGGTGTGTATCCAGCCATTTAATATTCATGGGGGGAAAATAGACTATCTAGGGCAGGCATGGGCAACCTTTTTCGAGCAGCGGGCCACATGAGATATTGCTAATCATAAACCGGACCACAAATTCACCGTCAGAATAATTTTTAGAATGTTAGGAACTTTTTTGCTAACAACATAGCTTGCATGCACCATTTCATTGAGCTCTGTTTGCCTTTTAGAAAAAAGCGTATTTAGTGTTTCAATTTTAAGCTTTCTGATATCTCATTTAAATTTATCAAACCCGGAATGTTTAGTTGTGTAATGATGCTTAACGTTAAATTCTTTAAATGCTTAGTGGGATTCAGAACATATTAGACACCGTGGTCTGTTTTTTTACTTCAACAAAGAAGTAATCATTTGTCCACTTATCATGGAATTTTCTCATTTCTTCAAAAATTTTCCCTTTTTCTTAGACGAAATTTTAATAAAACGTTATTTTTCTCATTGAATTAAACGTGCCATTCAGAAAGTCAAAAGGGCCGCATATGGCCTGCGGGCTGCAGTTTGCCCATGACTAATCTAGGGCAATGGCACATTAATCCTCTTCAAATTACTCCCCTTGAAACCTCACTCACTTATCTCAGCGTCCCTTCCACTTTTCAATATAATCTGCAAAGTTTTCTTTGGAGATCGCCATCAGCTGCCTTGTCGCATTCTCCTTAATCTCATCCACAGTCTGAAATCTCCTCCCTTTAAACAGCAATTTTAGCTTAGGGAAAAGCCAGAAGTCACAGGGAGCCAAATCTAGACCATAGGAAGGCTGACAAACCAGGGTGATGCAATGTTTTGCAAAAAAACCTGGCACAAGACATGAAGAATAGGCAGTCTTGATCATTGTGACAATCACACAGTACACAAGCTCACTCAATGGTGTCTCACTGCCGACTGAGTAACCCCACGGTAGAGTGTCTGTTCATGCATGTGCAGTAAGGTACCCTCTGATTGGTTGCCAAGTTACATCAAGGCCACTCAACTGGTTCTCGAGAAATTCAAAATGGCTGTATACTTTCTGGACAGACCTCCTATGTGTATATGTATGTACATGTATGCCTTATACATAAATGTATGCATACATACGCATCAAAAACTTAAGCATTATAAAAACTAGCATTACAAGGGAAATTATAAATCTCCGCCACCAATTAAAAAGTTGGAAAAAGGGGTGATCAATGAATAAGATACTTCTCTCGCCTTTTGTTGGGCTGTGATCACTAAAAAAAGGTCTGAATTTTCAAAATGAAACAGGCACAAACTAGTGACCAATTTAGCATAAACTTACATTGCATATTGAACCGCCACTAAAAACCTATTTAGGGGGAGGGAATTTTCAAAAAAACAAAAAAATCGTTTTCCCTACTCATTGAGGGGAGTGTGTGTGTGCAAAGTTTCAAGTTTCTACTATGAACGGTTAGGGCTGGGCAAAGTCCGGATACATAGATAGATGTACATGTAAATGTATGTAAATGTCAGAACACATGAATAACCTAAACCCAGCAATAAACCAGTGTTGTGGGTAGCAGTGATTAAAAATTCATAAAAAGAATAAAGAAAAAGAAAAGAATGTACTTAACAAATTTAAGTAAGATGAGATAATTCTGCTACTCACTCACACACAAACATTAATAAGAACACAAAAAAACAGTTTAAAAATTACTGAATGTAACATATATCTGTTGAAGGCCAGAGACATCTTAAATCATTCACAACTTGGAGCTCATTTCGAGCCTTTGACTTGATAGATAGAAGTGCAGAAAACCCTATCTCTAGACTGGACTTTTATTTTTACCTAATAGCCTGACTCCCCCCTTGAACTACCCAAATGCCCCCCCAGTTAGGAACCACTGCTCTAGCTCATTTACAGGGATGCTGCAGTGCTTTAGGCTGTCCTTGATGCAGTCCTTAAAGCTATAGTTAGTTACCTATAAAGATTTTACAAATAAATTATTGATCACTTTAGTTTAATCCTGAAAGCAGGTTTTCTTCCGGATTAATTAAAGATATTTACTAAGCTTAGCTTATTTACTAAGCTTTGCATAGTCTAGCACCAGGCCACAAGTCATTTACAGTACCTGATGGTTTTAAGCTGTCACTCATCCCAGTACTGCTCAAGCTCAATGCTGCTTAACTTGTGTATTTATTTTAATATAAGATATGACATTAATTCAACAAGAGTAAAATACTTTTTGAATGAATCCTGAGATGGATCTTCTATAACCAGAAGCAAAGTTCCATGGATCCTAACATCCAGGAAATGATTCCTTGGCTGGATCAGACAAGAACTGGTGTTTTCAGCATGACTGGACCCTAAGCTCTTTCCAGGTGAATTATATTGTTATGATTTGCGTATCCGGCCACCTGTGGCGGAAATGTAAGTGACCTCGATCACCTTGGGAGATGGGTGTATTGCATCATTGTTGTAAACAGGAAATGGTGATTGGTCATTGACACCGTGAGACACCACGTATGCATTGGGGAGATCTATAAAGCAGACCCAAAAGAAATCATCTCTGCCTGGGAAGCGGACAGAAATCTCGACACTCAAAGAAGACAGACATCAGCGGAGCCGAAAGGCACGAAACCACTGTCCCTGCTGGGGGACAGCCTGGCGGTTCTCCCTGTCTTCTCTCTTCCACTCTTCACTATCTGGCCGACAAAGATGTATGTTATGTAATAAAAATATGACCAGATATTTTTACAAGCAAGTCTTCGGGTTTCCTTTCTATCCAAGTCCAGGACACCCCGCTATACAACAATATCAAGAAGCATTACCTGCCAAGCAGAACCATAGGGATTATTCCTTTCACTCTAATGATCTATTATTGAGCTTGGACTACCAGTCTCATGATCATTGTTACCTGTAACCATCTCTAGTGCAGAGCAATTACAATAAT
The DNA here is from genome assembly GCA_006491835.1 of Architeuthis dux. Classification (NCBI taxonomy): domain Eukaryota; kingdom Metazoa; phylum Mollusca; class Cephalopoda; order Oegopsida; family Architeuthidae; genus Architeuthis; species Architeuthis dux. The sequence continues at coordinate 5,796,185 of VCCN01002736.1, read as the reverse complement.
CAATATCTACTGCCCTGATCACAAATAAGAACCAATAGAAATGGCTTATAAGTTTGCTAAATACAGTGTTGCCCATAAATGAGTACACCCCTACCACTTTTTTTTATAGAAAGTTAATTTTCTTCTAAACCAAACATAGCAGGATTTTATTATTTCTAGTGGAACATTACACAATCAAAATGGATATTATCAGGGATTATTTATGACCAAACTCTACAGCATAGAAACTCTGTTGCCAAAAATATTTTTTCGTAGGAGTTTATTCATTTTTCGACAACAACATATTCAATGCTGTAGAGTTTGGTCATAAATAATACCTGATAATATCTGTTTTGATTGTGTAATATTCAACTAGAAATAATAAAATCCTGCTATTTTTGGTTTAGAAGAAAATTAAAAGTGGCAGGGTTTGTATTTATTTATGGGCAATACTTATGTATCTGTCATTTTTTTTTTGAAAGCTGACAAAAGAAATCATCTTTGATGATATATGCGGACATACCAGCATTAATAAAATAGCTGGTTTTCAAATTTCAGTGTGTATTTTTCTCAGTGCAGAAACACAGTAGAGGATATTTACTCATCCTCCCAAGGCCTTTTTATTTTGGGATCCCCACACGTACATAGGAGGGAGGCTAAAAATTGTCTAGTTTCCTCGGCCTTACCTTTTGGCACACCACAGGTATCAGGAAATACCCTAACCCAGTACGATTTGGGATACTTTCATGAAAAGAGCTCAGATCATTTGACTTTTTAAATTTTCTTGTGTTTCTGTTCATAGGTATACATTCTTGATATTTGCTAAGCTTTCCTTAGTATATCACAGATTCAAACTAGCATTCCAAAGGAAAGTATGAATCACTGCCACTGCTGTGTTGGGGGTAATCAATTAAAAAGTTGGGCTGTGATCACTAACAAATGTCTGAAATTTCAAAAAAACAAGCGGGCACAAACTAATGACCAATTTAGCATAAGTTTACATTGAAAATTGAAACTCTATTTTGGAGGCTAATTTCCAAAAAACAAAAAAAAGCATTTTCCCTTCTTATTGAGGGGAGTGTGTGTACAAAATTCCAAGTTTCTACTATGAACAATTAGGGCTGGCCGAAGTCCAGATGGATAGATAGATAAAATTGAACCTCCCTCTAAAAACCTATTTAGGGGGAGAATTTTCAAAGAACAAAGAAAACATTTTCACTACTCATTGAATGGAGTGTGTGTACAAAATTTCAAGTTTCTATGAACGGTTAGGGCTGGTCGAAGTCCGGATAGATAGATAGATAGATAGATAGATAAATAGATAGATAGATACATATAAATGTGTGAACACATGAATAACTTAAACCTTTGGTAGCAGTGATTAAGAATAGGGAAAGAAAAATGATGTTGCACCAATCTTCAAAGGAAGGAGCGGTGGCATTTCAGCATTCAAAATCCTGGCTTGTTATTTGGGCTGGAAAGTCTGACCTCTGGCACTGCTAGGAAATATACTACACCACAGGCCCACATAGGAATACATTCTTGACTGGTCTCTAAATTTGTAAATGACAACAAAGAGACACTGTACAGGTATACCTTGAATAGTGTGGTTAATTCGTTCCAAAATGTTCTATACTGTTCAGAACCGCACTGTTCAAGGTCTTATTATAATTTAATGTGGCTTTTTTTCCAGCTTATACTTAGTCACACTAATTTGTACATCAATACCTTAACCATACTACATCAAAACCCATACTAATCAAGGTATTCCTGTATATTTGTTGTTTATCAAATTGTCATAATCTGTCAATAGAATAACATCCAGAGAGTGCATACTTCTGCCAACAGCATACTCTAACTAAGAACTGAATAAAAATAAGTTCATATATAGATACGATGCAGAGGAGGTAACTGTATAAGTTTTGATTTTTCATATTTTGGAATATTGTCTAAATATATGAAAAAATCTCAGAAGTATACAGGTCTCTGTCGGAAAACTTATTTTGATTACCATATTGTCTCTATCTATTGCCGTTTTTTAAAATCACCTATCTGTATTTATCCCCTCGTAAAATGCTGAAATTACATTCAAAAAGCCTTTATTTTTAATATTTGAATTAATGCCTGTCTCTAGTAAACACCTAGCCACTAAGAAAAAATATAGTGATGAAGTTTTCAAGTTGAAAATGTAGATGACGCTGACAAGGATGCAGGTAATAATGACGACGCAGATGGTAATGATGAGAATGTAGACAAGGATGATGTGGGTTTAGAAGACTGTAACAAAGACGCAGATGACCACGAGGACAAAGTGACCATGAAAATGTAGATGAAGATGATGACGAATATGAACATGACGACCAAGATGACAATGAAGAAGGTGACGACAAAAACAACCAAGTTGAAAATGAGGAAGATGAGGATTATGTTTGTGTGTGCATATATATGTGCATGCACATCCATCACTGTGTGTGTGTGGATGTCAGAAAGAGAGAAGACTGAGAAATAGAGAGAGAAGACAAAAAAGACACACTAACCACTTGGGTTTCCCCAACATTCTAACTGAAGCAAAATCGGTCAGGAATTGAAAATTTTAAACCAATTGGAACCAAACAGGGTTTTTGTTTATAAAATGTAAACTATCAGATCACACTTAACTCACTACACCAAGGTCGTCATATCTCCCCCAACATTCATACAAAATTTCATTGAAACATCTTTAAAAATAAAGAAGTTATCTAATTTTAAATTAAAGAAGTTATCCAATTTTAAATTACATATAAAATATAAACAAACAATCAGATCAGCCATAACTCACCATTTTTTAATTCCAGAGTTTCCCCAACATTCTAACTAAATTTCAGCAAAATCAGTGAAAGAATTGAAAATTTTAAACCAATTGGAACCAAACACATGTTTTTGGTTTATAAAACGTAAACAAACAATCAGATCAGCCATAACTCACCATTTTTTAATTCCAGGGGTTTCCACAACATTCTAACTAAATTTCAGAAAAAATCCTCAAGAATTGAAAATTTTAAACCAATTGGAACCAAAAACATTTTTTTGTTTATAAAGCGTAAACAAACAATTGGATCGCCTGTAACTCACTATACCAAAGTCTTCATACCTCCCCATATCTTCATACATTTCATTCATTAAAATATCCTTAAAAATAAAGGAGTTATTCAGTTTTAGATTAAAGAAGTTATCCACTTTTAAAACATGAATGACACCATTTTTTAAATCGGTAGCAAAACATAGTCTATCTTTTAATCAAAAAAGAATTCCTGGATCAACCCAAAATTTAATCAATTATTGATTGGCCCATGGCTCACCCTTCTGCAAAGTGTCATTGAAATTCATTGAGAACTTGGAGATATTGTATAGACAAACAGACAAACATGAGTGAATACATATACCTCTTCCAACTACGGTGGCAGAGATAAACAGCAGAATAATTTATCCTAGTGAAGATGTGTCTATAGCAACAGTTTCCATATCTATTGTCATTACCATCAACATTCACTACATCATTGCACAATTTGTGTTCTTTCCTTTCCCATAAATTCTGGTCAGATGACAAGTTTTGTTTCTTAATGAAATTGTTTTCCAGAATCTTTGTTCTTTTTGCCATGAGTTAGGGTTAGTAATCTTAAGAAAATTAAAACTGTCAATGAAAACTGTCACCAAAACTGTCAACATAGATTTCTTCAGTTTTTAAGTTGGTTTGGTTGGCTGGCTATATATGTATGCATTGTGCGTACAGGCCACTCAAATGGAGCTAGAGGGCTGAAAATTAAAATATTTACTCTTATTATGTCTAGCAGCATTCATGCTTGTTTTTGTTTTTAAATTCTCCCCCTTCCCCAAAATAGGTTTTAGTGTGTGTTTGGGTGGGGGGTGGGGGATTACAATGTAAGTTTATGCTAAATTGGTCCCTTAGATTGTGTCTGGCAGTGTTCATGCTTATTTTTTGAAAATTTGGTCTTTTTTAGTGATCAGTACCCAACAAAAGGCAAGAGAAATAACTTATACATTCATTGATCACCCCCATTTCAAATTTTTAATTGATCACCCCTAACACAGCATGCTGCCAAAAGATGTTGGTCACGTCATGGTTTATATTGAGTGTTCTAGTATGGTCAAGCCTTCTAGTGAAAGGCATGTGCAATATGAGTGTACATGCAGTAGTGGGACTGGTTATAAACTACCTGTATTGATTATTTCACTTTCTTACTCACTCTTCTACAGAGGATGACCAAAACAAAAAGTTTTAAAGACAGATCCGGTTAGTCACTCAATAGTGACCAATGTCTTTTTGGCAACATGCCATGTTGGGGGTGATCAATTAAAGATTGGGAAAAGGGGTGATCAACGAATGAGTTACTTCTCTCACCTTTTGTTGGGCCGTGATCACTAAAAAAAAGTCTGAATTTTCAAAATACAAACGTGAATGCTACCAGACACAAAATAAGGGACCAATTTAGCATAAACTTACATTGTAAATTGAACTCCCCACTAAAAACCTATTTAGTTGGGGAATTTTCAAAAGACAAAAAAATGTTTTCTCTAGACATAGTAAGGAGTAAAGCTCCATTGGTGTAGCCTGTACACATGATAGATATATTCCCAGCCAGCCAGCCAGACCAAATTGAGAACAGAAGAAACCTATGTTGACAGTTTTAGTTTATAGTTTTTAATAGTACAAATTAAATTTCTTGATTTTTTTTCACCATTTTTTAATTTATAAAAAAGATTTTTCCCTCTAAGGAGAGCCTTATTCAAAGAAACACAACATTTTACATGTTCATGCAGGCATCACAGGTCATATTTTTATATTACAGTTACAAGATGATATCCCTTCAGTTTACTTTCATTAATTTCAAAGCTAAAAATTAAGGTTTATAGTCCACAACCCATTACTTTGCTGACAGTTATCATAAGTGTACAACAAGTTTGAATGATGGCTGCTGCTGATACTATAAGTGTGACAAACGGTTGGAAAGGGAGAAAGAAGAAAAGAAAGTTTGGTAGTTTAATAAGCAGGTAAGAAAGGAGAGGAGCCGATGGCTGCTATTGATACTATAAGTGGGACAGAGACGGCTCTTATTACATATTTGGTTCTTTTTTGGAGTGTAGCATAGTAATTTCAGTGTTTTCATTAAATAAATGCATTCTAAAAACTGTCACACATAATGTAATACAACTCTACATTTCTGTTAGTAGCCATTTTGATTACCTGCCAGTGAGAGTTTCATTAATTGGTTGGTAAGCAATGATTATTTAACTATTCATGTTGATAGACAAATGATTGGTTTGAGGTAAAACTAAAGGTGAATCCTCATTCTCTTTGTAATCTCTCCATTGGCAATAGTTTAAGGCAGGGGTCGGCAAACTACAGTTTGCAGGCCAAATCTGGGCTGCCGACTTCATTGATGTTGCATACAAAAATTCTTTGATTTCCTTATCTATCTTTGGTTAGTGAACAATAAAATTCAGAATCGGAAAATAGAACAAAAGTCTCATTTTTGCAATGACCTCAAATGAATCAATGTTTAATAGCTATAAATGATTTAACACTACACATTCCTGCTGTTCTATTAATATACACAAAATCTGAACCACAATTTGACAATATTTTGTCTCCCAACAAGCAATTTCATAGCTCTCATTGATTGATAGTACATAGACGCTTATCTACGTATATACTCCTCAAAATCAAAATTAGACCTATGGGGTATGAACAAAGGTTATAGAGGATTTTATAAACATCTGCTAAAGAATAGTGGACCTTTCAGGGTTATGTTTTTTGTTTCTAAATGGTCAGTTATTGTGTGTGTAGTTAATTTTGAATGAAGGAATTAGGAGGTGTTTAGCCTGCTTCAAATTGATTATGGTCATGTTTATTGATTGATAATCTATATTGTTTAAGCATTAATTTGGATATAATTATTATTATTGTGATGATTTGGGATTCGAAGCAAGTCACAAAGTCAAACAATATATATAAAAGACAACCTACCATTTTTTCTATGTAGAAACACAAGGTGATCAGTCAAGTTCATCTGTTTCTTCTTAAGTATTAGCTTTAGTTAGTGGCTTTAGTACTGGTTTGTAATTGAGAAGATAGGGAGGGAAAATAGAATATAGTATAGTTAGCATTTAGAAGATTCAGGTGATATTTAGATATGCTTGATTTAGGAGACGCCAAATAGATGCGACCAGTCTTGTTCCACGAGTTGATTCTGACTGGTGACTTTACCTAAAAGCATGGCAAACTCAAGATGCTGAGATTGACCCCAAGGTCAATTGTCTAGACAAGCAGGAAGTGCTTCTAAAAATAGCACAAGCCAACTCCTATTGTCCAGAGGTCATGACAATTATTATTAGAAACATTAAAGTAATTAAAAAACAAGCTATTCCCATAGCCTGGTATGATCATTGTTTCATTTCTATTCACTTTGGCCCACAGGATATAAAAGCATTTCCAATTTCGGCCCGCCTCCAGAAAAGATTGCCGACCCCTGGTCTAAGGTAAAGAAAATATGTATGAAACTATTAGTTGGTTATTAGCTTAATTAATGTTATTTGAGTCAAATGAAATTCTTAAGTCAACTTTTTGAAAACTATCTTATTTAATTTTGGAATTGAGGAAGAAATAGAGAAGACAGGCTCCTGAGGTGTGGGATGTGAGTTCAAGTCTCATTGGAAGCTATTTCTTTATTTCTGATTTTGTGCTGTTTCCTCTAGTGGTCGAAAAGTATACTGATCCAGAGATTTGTGATAAAAAGCAACAATAAAGTTTTCTATATTTTTAAAACCTTAAAAAATATACTATTAACATTTAAAAAAAGATATT
>VCCN01002736.1:5747714-5770466 GCA_006491835.1 Architeuthis dux | reverse complement strand
ACATTGGTACACACAGAAAACTTCATGGGGTTATGTTGTGTGATTTTTTGCGGTAGGCTGTCACATACACAGACAGACGGACGAACAGACTTTTGGTGAATTATAATAAGATTTTTCTATAAATATAAAACCGGATGTTTTCCAGACTGATTTAGAAGTTCTTCAGGGAAAGCAGTGTCATATTTGCATAATTAAAAAAAAAAATTAAATGTCTGTTATATAAGACAGATATTTAATTTTAAAAAAAACAATATATATATATTATATAAACACACAATGACTTCACAATTGTCAGTTTACCTTTTTTAATCAATTAATTCAATCTTGGTATTTTTTTGGTTTTGTTTTTGTACTGTTAAGGTCAGTTTTTCTTCAGCCTATAAAATGCACTGAATATCATTTACCTTGTAACTTGCCGTCAGTTGGCATTTTATTGTTAATTTTTGACTAGTATTTCTTTATTAATTCAAATACTATCGCAATTGAATACTGCTAGTATAATGTAAATAAAGATGACTGCATATAAATGCGTTCGGAAAAGTAAAGAATATAGCTATAGGCATAGATTTCAATGATTCCTGTTGAATTCCACAACCTAATTGGAAAGGCAGGCCCTCAAAGATAAGGGATGCGAGTTTGGGTCTTGCCAAAGACTTTCCAATCTGCACTGCATGCTAACAATCATAGAATGACTATTTGGGCGTTGTGATAAAAAGCAGCAGATATTATGATGAAAAAGAATCCATGTCAAAAATGAATAACAATTGACAATGCTTCATCTAAGAAATTCGAATAGTATTACATCTCTAATACTACTAGTGTGTTGGCCTTTTGTTCTAAACCTTCTTAATGGAAGTGTCCATTTGCCATTCTTCACATCAGATGTATTTCAATTGGAAAATAAACGTTAATTTTTGAAGATCAGCTTAAATAACCATTTCCTCTTAAAAAAACCACTGGTCTATGCTCTTTAGTTCCTGGTAAAAGGAGCCTCAACAGTGGAAATTTGTCGCTGTTGACATTTTAAGACTTCATTTAAGTCTTGATTGCCTGCAGTGTCACATAAGCCTTATAAAGATATTTATACTAAAAGCCAACAACAAACACAATTCTCTCTTGTAAATGGAATAAAGGAAATGAGTTTCATAATGAACACTGGTATTTGGTGCTAAGCTGCATAATTTATACACGTTTTTTTTATAAATATCTACTTTGCCCTAAAAACTTGGATATTTAATGGATTGTGGTCATGTGACCATAAATGGTAAACAGTAACCATCAATTATAAATAATGTGAACTATCTACTACACTCGAAGAATCATTCTTATCCATTATCATTCATGCAAATAACACATTTTCTATCTCTTAATCCTATTTCGTCATGTGTCTCATATTTTATACTTTTATTCATTCTATTCAGCAGGGTGTTAGCCAGCATTCTCACTAGCTGTTTAACAGCTAATTCCCAATAGAAACCTGTTTCCAATTTCCCAAATCTGTTTTGATCATTTTGGCCATATTTGGCATGTTTTTGACCATTTTTTTTAGTGCCTTTTCTAGCCATTTCTAGCATTTTTTAAATACATAAAGGCAGATCTCGGAAAATTTCCCAATCCTATAAAAATAATGGTGGGGGAAATCAAATTCCTGGCTAACACCCTGTTCAGTTATCATCTTTTTCTACACTTTTTATTAATATTCACACAGATCTTTCAGTCACACTTCCGTTTTTTTTTGTTTGTTCCTTCTTATTCATATTTTTAACTTGAATAAAGATCAAATAGTCCATCGTTGAATAAATAACTCTGAATGTAATGTTTGTGCTTTAGCGCATGTATATTTTTTATCAAAATTGGAGTTATTTTTAGTTGCCTCTTTATATGAAACTTTACATAGGGTGTACTTATTAGAACGATTACTTTACATAGGGTGTACTTATTAGAACGATTACTCATCAAGTTTTTCTTATTTTTACTGAAAATTTGAATCTTCATCTTTAATGGTCTAAATATTTACTGTGGATTAACAAAATCCTTTTTGTTTAACATGTTCACTGCCACATGACACACATGAGGGTCATGTGGCATGTTACATATTATATATACATAAGTTCATTGACAAGGAAGGAGATTATGTTGAGAAGTAAATATGTTGTGTAAAATAAATGCTTTTTTTTTTCCTCATTAGGCTACAGACTTATTGATGTACCTATGGTCATAAAACTTAAGAAATAACCTGGAACTTATCTTACCCACGTTATTCAACATCAATCTTTGATGCATTGAACTGTTATTCAATACAAAAATTTAAAGCTTTAGGGTCAAATACTCTCATGATAATATGAACTGTAATTTGGTCACCTCACAATAATGATTACCAAGCTAGTTTCACAAACCATTACTACTGTAGTGAGTTCAAACCTCACTGAGTGCCTCACATTTGTAGCTTTATGCCATACTAAGCTTTGCTAATACTTTGGGTTCCTCACTGTAAAACAATAATTAGCAAAGTAATTTCAGACCATTACTACTGTAGTGAGATCTAGCCGCTTTGGTGTCCCATATTAAGTTCTGCTTAGTAAATATCAATGAATATAAGCTGTAATGGTAATCTTTGCTTTGACGTATATAATTCTATGGCAGTATTTAATCAGCATAGAGAGGCTCCAAAAGTCATACATAGGCTCTAAAAAGTCTCATTTTTTTTTATCAAAAACTGTGTTTAAACAACATATTCTTCAGAAATTAATGCAATAACAAAATTAAACGCATGTCTTTATCAGGTTGTGCAACATGAACCCGTCAAGGTAGGATGGAAACAGTGCATATGACGTACCAAACTGACGAGTTTCCTGGTGCACAATCTGATAAAAATATGCATTTAATTTCATTATTGCATTAATTTCTGATGAGTATGTTGTTTAATTATACTTTTAATGAAAAAATTAGACTTTTTAGAGCCTTTGTAGTTTGTATGCTGGTTAAACATCACCATAGATTTATATGTTAAAGCAAAGATTACCACTGTAATTTTATAATCTTTCCAGTTCCATTAGTCTAGTCTGAAATATCTTAGAATAATGTTAGCAATGAAAGTATTTGTTTCATATATTCCAAGATCTTAATAAAGAGAGAAGAAATATGAAGAAAATAAAAATCATAATTTATCTTAGCTATTCATGTGTAAGAATTAACATTTTTAAAATCTAAATTCAAATTTCCATTCTGCAAAACAGCTTTTCCTGTTATGTCTTTCATTCTATTTTTCTTGATCATCTAACGTATTGAACATGTGATATTGTGAGTTTATTTGAATGGTAATTCAATCTGATAAGTTTGGTCATTGCAATAAAAACATTATTAAAAGGTATTGTTACTTTCAACATGACAAGTAGTTGGTCAGGAGCAAAGTTTAGCTTGCCTTTTGAATTGTTTAGTAAAATTTTATTTATTTATGCTTCTCATGTAAGAATGTATTAAGATTGATTATTCCTTTTTGGTTTTATGCTTTAAAAAAATAAGCATTCAACATTTAGGTCAACTACAATTTGCAATCTTTAAAAGACTCAACTTGGAATACAACAAAGAACAACATTAGTTAAAATTTAATTTGAATAAATATGCACAGTTGAATTTTTTTTTTACCCCATTCAATACTAAACTGACTGCAGTACATGTATTATTGCCACACACTACACAAATACATAGAGAGTCTTGTCTTCAAAAATGGTATGATATAAAATCTTGATTATAAGAAGACGTTTATTATAACCACAGATAATGCTATCAAATGGTTATTGTTATCAAAACCAGTTGGTTCCAAACACTTTATTTAAAATGAATTAAAAATTCATATTAATTTCATGTTAAATTTTTATGATCTAACATTTATAACAATGAATTTAATAAAATTCAATGAATGTAAAATGAAAGAGCCTGTCCCAAAGTGATTGCAATAAGCGACTTCCTCTGTATTATCAAAACAAAACTTACTGTAAAATCCTGCTGTTAAATTTAGAACTAATTTCTTGTACAAATACTAATTGTGAATGGTATGCAAAACTTACACCAGAGAATTTGGGCCCAAGAACTTAAAAATAGTTTTCTTTCCTTTGAGAAATAAATGTTGCTTTGGTTTTATTTATAAACTGTCATTAATAAAAATATTGCTTAGTGCATTCTCAGAAGATGTCAATTGCACAATCTGTCAATGAACATATCTTTAGCTATTTCCAATTCATGATAAAAAATTACTACCTCTGTCCCATAATAGTTGTTACATTTAATACTAATTTTTTTATCTGCAAATGTAACAACTATAGTGGGACATAGGCAGTATCTGACAAGAAACCGATAATACTTTTTTAATAAAGTTTCCAAGTAAACTAGCTTGATCTCATTGATATTTACTTAGCTTAACTTAGTATGGCACAAGGCCACAGTGTATAGCATTTAGTGAGGATTGAACTCCCTAAAGTAATAAAGGTCTGTGACACTGTCTTGCTTACCATTACTCCACAGCTAGGCACCTTCTAGCCTGATCTCATTCATTAAAAACACTTATAACTCCAAAAGTTATCAATGAATTTCAATGACATTTTGTGAATGGGTCAGCTATGGCTAAGAAAGAATTGATTACATTTTGTGGTTGGATCCAGGAATTTTTATTGGAAGACATTTTTTCATATATTGAGACAATAGTCCAAAATATGGAAAATTGAAAGTTAGTTACCTACCCTGCAACATCTATATATGAACTTATTTTCATTCAGTTTGCAGTTAGTGTATGTGCTCTCTTTCTTAACCAAAGCAATTAATTAGTCAACTAATAGCTGTGTAATTACAGGTATACCCTGCTTTTCGAAAATTCTCTTTACTATGGTGAAGAAAGGTGAAAGTTGCATTCAGCATTTGTTTTGCAGCAAGCCATTATAGAAGCAGTGTGCACCCTCTTCCTCCCTCTCTTACACCCCTGTACCTCCCATGTCCTAATATACCATTATCACCATTTTGGGGGGTCTGGGAATATGCAAAAGATTTTCAATTATAAATGGTAATTGCTTCTTCGCTTTATGCCATTTTGGCTTACAAAGGTTTTTTTTATAGGAACGCTCTACTTTTGTATAGTGGAGGGGGGGTGCTGTATTGCGAAAAACCACTATGGAATCTTCTATCAACTTCCCCCTTCCACCCTTTTGGTTTAATTTCTCTCACTTAGCTGAGTTAGCAACTACCTCTTTTAGCCTCCAGCAAATTTAGACTTTTTCTACCTTGTTCTGCTTCCATTTCACTTACTTTAATACTCTACAACCTTATTCTGTCCAGTATATCCTAACCAAAAAAAAAAGAAGAAATCTTGGCACACCCAGCTGTTACTGGGAACAGTAAAAGTAGTAGTTTCATTTATCTTTTACTGCTGGAAGTTAATAGTATCATTAGATAAAAGATATAAAAGGTGTACTGCTTATCTGTTCTTTTCCCTTTCAGCTGATTCTAAATAGATTTGGTAGCTTGATATATAATAACATCTATTTTTAGTAATACTGAGTATACTCAGAAATACTTGTTTTATAAACTGACCTGATAACTAAGGGGCAAAGATTTAGATCTTATACAAAATAAGTTATCTTCTATTTGTTGTATGTATCTTGTTTGATTGGTATTATTTTATATCTGATGTTTAGAATATTGTATACATGGTTTTAGATATCCTTATTGATAACACAACTAACTTGTATAAAATTGCCATGCTCATAAATATATAAAACTCCTTACTGATCTTAATATATCAATGGTAAAGAAGAAAAAAAAGACATTGTAAAGTATAAGGAATCTTTTGCAAGATTTGAGTTTTGTTATAAATATAATAATAGTTTTTCATAAAATATATATTTCTTATGACCTTCTCAAAATGTGCTTTAGTTCTAAGAAAATTATAAATAAATTTATTCAGTAGGTTTTTAGGGGATAATCATTTGTATTTTTTTTTATCTTTCACTTTTACTCGAGGTGTCATGGGAGGTGGAGGCAGTGGTTGTTTATTTTGTCCGTCTGTCCATCCATTTTTTCTCATTTTTATTTTACTTGAACAATTTACTATAACCCACTTTCAGCAGTGCCTCGTTAACCGTAAATTTATCAGGAACATGTTCCTTACTCTGTTTGTTGACCGTCTCTCACAGCACTGGATGAGAGGTTGGACTTTTCCGGTTTTGGAATAAGTAGAAGTTAGACTTTTCCGGTTTTGGAATCTGGGAGGTTGGACTTTTCCGGTTTTGGAATAAGTAGAGATTGGGGACTTTCTCAGGTTTTGGATTCAGGGAGGTTGGACTTTCCCAGGTTTTGGAATCTGGGAGGTTGGACTTTCCCAGGTTTTGGAATCTGGGAGGTTGGACTTTCCCAGGTTTTGGAATCTGGAAGGTTGGACTTTCCCAGGTTTTAGAATCAGGAAGGTTGGACTTTCCCAGGTTTTGGATTCAGGGAGGTTGGACTTTCCCAGGTTTTGGTTTCAGAGAGGTTGGACTTTCCCAGGTTTTGGTTTCAGAGAGGTTGGACTTTCCCAGGTTTTGGAATCAGAGTTGTCCATCTCTTAGACTGGTTGCCACCCAAGGCAGAAGAGCCCAGTCTTCCCTGCTATGTACCTGTAGATGAGGGGAGAAGAGATGGATTTGTGCCTTTTACCAGGATATTAGAGCAAAGTGAACGCAAACACTGCTGGAGTTTTAACTCTGTTCACCGATTCCATTTTCCATTCTGTTAACCGTTAGGCCACCCTCATCTCTTAAGTAAATGTTTTGTATAATTACTAGAAAGCATGGCTCATTACAAATACATTAATTAGGCCAATATTAGTTTATTGCTTAATTTAAGAAACCTGTTTATGCTCTGATTTCCCCCAACCCCACCCTCTCTCTCTCTCTGCTTTCATGTTTGAAGGTGTGATTCATTAGTGTTTACATGAAGTCATCTGTATTGTCTTTGTAGGAAAATACTTGTTTTTGGCAATATATTACTCATAAATTTGTTTGGTACTACTTAGCTCTACGTCATTCGTATTTGTTTTCTGTAGGCTAATCATAGCGATTCCCATTTTCAAAGTAACTTATGATACACAGGGTAGACAATAAATATTAAAGAATAGTTAAATAATGGATGTCCGCTCGGATAGTGTAATTGTTAGCATGTCTGCCTCACACGCAGAAGGTCCGGGTTTGATTCCCGGAATGAGCGAAGAGTGTGGAAAACTCTTCATTAGGTCAAATTTCTATTCTATAATCTTGGGGAATCAAAACATTTCAAACTTTCTCCCAAATGATCAATCTTTTATATCTTTTTAGTTGGGTTCCAGATCAATCAAATTGTCAGATTTTTGCTGCTTTGCCTGAAAAAGAGGCTAATGCTGTCAAAAGTTTGAAATAAGAAAAAAATAGCAATACAGGGCACAGCATTTTGAAGCTTTTCCATTAGTCCCCGCAAGACCAAAATTTTGATAACCAGTGAGAATTGTTATGTCAAGTTTATTTTGTTAGTCCTCATCAGTGTTAGGGTTTGGTTTTCATTTTCGTGGTGGGCACTAATGAAAAAGACCTTGCATTTAAAAAAATAATTTTTTTAAGCCTTCCGTACTCTAAAATTATGGCAGTTAGCTTTTAGTTGGGCCTAACAACAAAGACCCAGTATGTTAACCAATCAGGCAATATTTCACGGCCTATTTCGAATTGGAGAGGGAAAAAAATAAGGTGTCTAAACGGGCCATGAATCACACACTTTTCATAAGAGAATGATTTGAACTAGAAAATTTTGCTTTTCAAGTTGTTCATGCTGTTTATTGATTTATATTGATTGTGCTTTCTTTTTGAAAGTGCATAAAACATGTAGCCTGCTTTACAGAACCAAAGAGGAAAATCTGTTGTTAAAATAATGTGCTGTCCTCTATAGTATAACATAAAAATGGTTAGAATACATTTATAAACCATTGTAATAATGACTGGGTGATGTTTCTCCTAAAGTATTGAAGGTTCCTGTAAAGAATTATTTTGCTACCACCTCCCAACAAGAAACAAAACAAATTCAATGGTTCTTGACCTTTTCTGCTCCATTTTCCACCTTTGCTGCTCTAAAAAATCGATGTCTCCCTTACTATTATTAAAAATAATTTAATTATGTATCATGTGTCAAATTCTTTGTATAAAAAAAAAAATACTGATATATGAACTTTATGGTACTTACTAAAATTTTTGTAATTTCTTTATTGTGGGAAATTAGTAACAAGAATGCAGTTACATCATCGCTTTTATACCTGACAAAGTTAATGAGTTAAGTATTGATTACTATGGAATATGTTGTAAAATTAGTAATTAATAGTATTGTGTAATTAGGAATTAATAGTACTAGACTAAATACCTGCCCTAACGGGTGGGATACATTGCTATAAAAAAATGTTTTTTTCAAAATCGATAGATGGAAATCAGATAGTGTTTAATTCAATTTGTTTTTAAAAAGTGATATTTGTGACTTTTAGAGTTGTTTCTTTATGATATTGGAAAGAAATGTACATAAACACCGCTTAAAATAAACGATGTCATTCTTCCTTTTACTCTCAGCTCAGCAGCTGATACGGTCATTTTCCCTCAAGTCCCCCATTTCAATCCGCAAACATTCATCTTCCCTGTTACTCTCCCCTCCTCTCTAAAGTCCCCAGTGCTTATTTTTAGCAGCACTCAGCTCAACAGCTGAAAAAGCGGTCACAAAAATGTCCAATTTAGCATGAAGTTTCATTGTAAATCGACTCCCAACACCCCATCATTTTGGGGGGTGATTTTCAAAAATTAATTTGTTAAAAAAAAACTTTGCCTGTGGTCACATTTGTACACAGAAAATTTCATGTGGTTATGTTGTGTGGTTTTTGCGGTAGGCTGTCACATACAGATAGATAGATGGACTTTAGATGAATTATAATATGATTGTATTATTAGAAATTAATCAGTTAAGCCATAACACAATTCACTTTTGAGCTACAGAATGCCTTTCCCTCTTCATACCCGAATTCCAAATTTCTTTCCAATATATCCAAATTGTCCCCATGTGGAGTGTGTACCCAATGTTCAGAATCACTGTTCTAGCTTATTGATGGATAAATCTTTCTTCTTTTCTTTTTCACATTATTAGATCAAAGTATTTATTTTTGCTATAAAAAAATGAATAGGTACAAAAACACTGTTGGGCCTAATTGTATATTCAAGTTTTAATGAGTATACCTTTAATAGGGCACAAGCAACTGTTTTCTGTATGAGCAAAAAAAAACAATGTTATTTTGTGAATTTAACATCTTCAAAAGATTTGACCCAGATTTGTTGATTAATGTGAACTTGTGTGACACAAAAGATCAAATTTTCTTTTCTTCGGCCAACCATCAGTAAATTCTATTGCTACAAGAACTTCACTTGCGTGCATTAAGTTAATGATCTCCCGAGAGGAATGATGCTGGATTGTTTGGTCGGGCTCTGAAAATAAAGCTAGAATTTCATGCCATACTAATGTTAGTCTTTATCTAATGCTGGACTTTACTATTGATACCAGGCTGTACTTTCTTTTCTTTCCAAATGAAGCAGCAGCGGCAATAGGTGAAACACTGTTCATGTGGATTATGAATTGATCAATTCTAAGCTATAATCACTTTTTCCATTTCTTTCATGATCAGATGATTTCTTTCCAGCTCTAGGATACAGACTACATCACTATCGCTCGTTGTTGTCCTCGTTCATCTCAGATTATTGTGTCCCACATTTTTATAAGCATAAGTAACTAATTGGGCCAAAACGTGTGTCCGTAAGTGCTGACACCAGATTGAAAGAGACCAAAAAAAAAAAAAATCCTTTTTTTTTAAAAAATAAAAACGTTTCTACAATAGATGTCTAGTGGGTTTCATGCGAATTTCACACAAGATAAAGAATCGCAAAAAAAAACTTTCAAAAAAAACAAAACGTTTTTATAAGATGTGTAGTGGACAGTGTTGCTAATTTAACGTGTTTCTTGTTTTGGCTGTGCAAAAAGTGCTAAATTAGCGTGTTTTCGCCTAAAATATTTTGGCCATGTTCTGCCTATTTTTGACCACTTTTGACCATTTTTAGAGTCTTTTTGGTGGTTTTTGGCCATTTTTGGCTATTTAAAAAGATTTAGCGCAAAAATATTTCTTGAGTTGGCAACACTGGTAGTGGAGGACTCATGCAAGGTTCTAGGCCAAATGGTGTGTCCGGTAGTGCGGACACAACAAAAGCAACTGAATGAATAGGGAAGAATACCTCCCCACTTGGCTGATTGTTAGGATGGGTCAGTGATTATAGCCACAGTGAATACTATTTGAAATACTGACTAAATTTTTTTATGAAAGTTTTATTTTTCTTGTAATAGGTTTTGTTTACATAAAATATATATTTCTATTTTAACATCTTCTCTTTGTCTATGAAATTATTTTGTTGCTTGGTATTTAATTTCAAATCCAACTATACAGATTATTTGGATAAACTATACCTGTATTGTATCAAATTTTCCTTGATTAAATAATTCACCTACTTTAATAACTTAATTTTTTTAAACGATCTGAAAAAATGAGTTTTTACTACTTTTAAGGTGTAAAACTTTAATGACATACTCTCCTTTCTTTGTTAGAAACTTGTCAACCAAAGCTGTCAACATAGGTTTCTTCAGTTTTTAAGTTGGTTTGGCTGGCTATGTATGTATGTGTCATGCCTTCAGGCTGCAACAATGGAGCTAGAGAGCTGAAAATTTAAACATTTACTTCTTTTTTTTTTTAACCCCCTCCCCGCCTAGGTTTTTAGTGCGGGGCATTCAATTTACAATCTAGGTCTATGCTAAATTGATCCCTTAGTTTGTGTCTAGACAATATTACCAACACTAACCTATGAATAATCTGAATAAATGGTGAGGAAACCTATCTAATGTCTGGCTGCGTTCACGCTTGTATTTTGAAACTTTGACTTTTTAGTGATCCACCAAAAGGCGATAGAAGAAGTAACTTAATCATTGATCACCCCAACACTGCATGCTGCTAAAAGACATCGGTCGCGTGACGGTTTCTATTGAGTGACTAACCAGACCTGCTTTTCTAATATTTTTCAACATGAACAAAGAAAGTACACCTATCCTGAATATGAGAATTTTTTTCAGTAGACTTTGTTTCAATAAATAGTAAGATATATTTATTTATGGGTACATATTATACATAGGGCTAACATCTTTCACTTTTCATCCTGTGTCATCGTGAATTGTAACAGTCCTTTTCAAGTATCATTTTTCTATACTTTCAAATATCATGCTTCTATATTTTCACTCAATTTTCAGCTCAAATTTCAAGTAATTGTTGGATGTTTATTCAAACTGTAAACTCTCATACTTTATGAGTGTTAGGTTGAATAAACATTATGCTTCATTCCATGAAAGTTAATTGCTGTGCTGATATCAATTTCCTTCCTTCCAATAATAAACATAGGACATATCAGTTTTTAACACCTCATTAAATTTGAACATGTTAAATGGATTGCAAGCTGCTACAGTCTTGAAAAATTTGACAGATGACTAAATTCATTTCTCTTCTGTTTTTTCATACTAGAAATGAATTTCTGTCTTAAAGTACTGATGCTATTTACTAACTATTATTAATTTGCAATTAGAACAATATTTAAATTTAGTTTCTCTTTCAGGAGAAAGCAAAGATGGTGATAATAATTTGAAATAGACTAATTATATTATACCAATCAGAAATGCAGAACTTAATTTGCTAAATGTACATCCATGTATAAATAAATACCAAACTAGATTCTAATATAAAATTAAATATTATAACCTGTATTTATGTTTAATTCATTATAGCAAAGATTAATCACTGCTACCAAAGGTTTAGGTTATTCATTTGTTCACACATTTATATGTATCTATCTATGTATCCGGACTTTGCCCAATCCTAACTGTTCATAGTAGAAACTTGAAATTTTGCGCGCACACACACACACACACACTCCCCTCAATGAGACAGGAAAATGTTTTTTGTTATATTTTTTTTGAAAATTTCCCCGTAAATAGGTTGGAGGGGGGGGGGGGTTCAATTTTATCTATCTATGTAGCCGGACTTTGCCCAGCCCTAACCATTCATAGTAGAAACTTGAAATTGTGCACACACACACACGTGCACACACACACTCCCCTCAATGAGTAGGGAAAATTTTTGTTTTTTGAAAATTCCCCCCTAAATACGTTTTTAGAGGGATTTCAATCTTCAATGTAAGCTTATGCTAAATTGATTGATCACTCTCAACACCAGCATATATCAATGGCAGTGATTCATAATTTCCCTTGGAATGCTAGTTTATTCTAACTTTAAGTAAAGATTCAGCAATTCTCTTTTTTTTATTTGAAGTATAGATTCAGCATTAAAAGATGTCAATAATTCTTGGCAATTGTATACTATTACTAGATTTACTCATTCTTTGTATAAAATTAAAACTTGAGGTTGTTATTATCCTATGCCTTATAATAAAGTACTAGCAGAAGTACCCAGCCTGGCCCGGGTTTCTAGATGTCTAAAATCAATACAATCACATGAGTTCACTATACTTTGTATCAATTGCTTTTAAAAGATGCTGACACTCTTCAGTTGGTCTGGGAATGTTGATTCAGTGTTAATCAAAAAGGTCCAAAACAAATGTTCCAAGTACATAATTTCAATTGCAAAATAGTCCAAAGGCAAAATGTGGGAGATCCAATGAGGATCGAACCCACTAACAATGGCCAGCAAGATTAGCTTGCTGATCATTGCTTACTTGTTACCTTTAATTGATAACTATCACTTCTTTGAAAAGGCAGGATGTATTGTCATAAGAAAGTTACCCTAAAGGACTCTTTTTTTTTTTTTTAATAAATATCACTTGATTATTTTAACAATATTTATATCTGTAAAGTAGCACAGTACCGGGCTGCCAATGCTGTTTTTTCCTCCCCCAGATCTGGGTTTATACCAACTATCTGGGTTTCTGGGTTTAGATTCTAAAAATAGTTTATAATCTGGGTTTTTTCATACCTCAAGTAAAGAAATTCTTGATAATAACTCATATTTATATTTACAAGAAACACTAATTCTATAAGCACAGACTGTTACTTGCAAAGCAATCTATTATCTACTAGAAAATGATATGGAATGCATACCTATGTGGGAGCCTGGAAAAGAATTAATCAACGACTTGGAAAAGGGAGCTGTAAGCAAAAGATACTTAGAATTAAAAATACAGAAATAAAATAACAATTAAAAATACAGAAATAAAATAACAAAGGACGGTTAATTATTGTGATCTATATAACTAATTAAAATAATTGTTATATTTCTATTTACACTAGATATTTTTATAATCTGGGTTTTTCTTTTTGAGTCTGGGTTTTTTGTGAACCTGATCTGGGGATTTCCTTAAAATTTCATTGGCAACCCTGGGCACAGTATGAGAGTAACTTGCATTATCCTAAAAGTCCTGTTTAGCTAATAGCTCTTTCTCTCAGTAGATACAATGTGTGATTTTCAAACATATTTTTAGCCCTTCATTATATTTATTTCTCTTTATTGGGAATAGTTTTGCAGTGATAGCTGTAGCAGAGAAGACTGAAGAGAAAAATTGTGAATAACGATTATTCTGTACATTACTTCATATTTGTTACTAAAGTACTTTAAATTAGATTTGTTAGACACATTCTGTACAATCATATCTTGTGCAGTAGATACATTATGCATTTTGTGCATTTTAAAAT
Source organism: Architeuthis dux (assembly GCA_006491835.1). NCBI lineage: Eukaryota > Metazoa > Mollusca > Cephalopoda > Oegopsida > Architeuthidae > Architeuthis > Architeuthis dux. The sequence continues at coordinate 5,756,657 of VCCN01002736.1, read as the reverse complement.
TATTAACCTTTTAGTTGTATTAAATTTTATTACTGTTAATTCATCTATATCATAATTGGAGCAATTAAAAAAAATATAAAGATTTAGTGTCATTAACATATATGTCGGTATATAAGTATGGACGTTAATTTTTTAAAAAAAACTATGCAAATATTACACTGCATCCAATCTATTATGACTAGGACCATCTATCGAATCTTGCTAAGTACAGTTATGGGGTTTGGATGAGTTGCAATGAACAATAGTCCTCCAAATACCCATGCAAACAATTCCTCTTTTAGTCCAGTATATACAAGATACATAAAACTAAACTTTTATAGTTTATAGGTTTAATGTTTAAAGCCAATTTCCCTATTCCATTTTTTGTACCATATATTGACCATTAAACCAATTTAGAATTTCTTTTTTATTAAAAGATGATTTATGTTCATAATTATCTCTGAAGGATACTTTGAATAGTGTGGTTTTGATTAATGCTGGTTTTGATGTATGGTTATGGTATTGCTGTACGAATTAATGTAACTAAGTATAAGCTGAAAGAAAAAAACACATTAAATTATAATAAGACCTTGAACAGTGCAGTTTTGAACAGTACGGAAAATTTTGTAATGTATTAATTGCACTAATCAAGGTAGACCTGTATTTAATTGAAGCATCAAATATTAAACATTCATTTTCAAAATTATTGAGTTTTATTTTGCTTTGGTACTATAATATTTGAATACTTAACTTAACATAAGCTTATGCAATAAATGCACAGTATAATGAACTCCAGTAACCCTAAGAGTCTTTAAACAGATGAGCTATCTAATTAGTAGAAGACAAGCCTGAAATTTGAGGGTAGTGAGTTCAAAACTTGTTGATTTAGCCTTTCATCCTTATGAGGTCGGTAGAATAAATAGTAATATCAGGGTGTTACCCAGGCATTTGATTTCCCACCATTTTTATAGGATTGGTAAGTTTTCTGAGGTCCGCAAATTTGTATTTAAAAAAAAGCCAAAACCGCCCCAAAAGACACTAAAAATGGTCAAAAACGCCAAAATGGCCAAAACTTGCCAAACATGGTCAAAACAGGAATTAAGTTTCTATTGAGAATTAGTCGTTAAACGGCTAGTGAGAACGCTGGCTAACACCCTGAATATGCTAGGGAGAGTATTTCAATCAATAGTAGTTGTAGTAGTATCTCACTTCTATCTTCTCATTGAATTAGAACAGAAGAGATTTGGTTGCTTCATTTTTATATGTTAACACTATTTACCTATTTATGTTTGTTTTTTCATATCTTATTAAATATGAAAATAACAGTTATATTCCAGGAACCAGCTGAGTGATTTAAAGTTCCAGATTTCTGTATTCGTGAGATGTGTATAATGTTTTATCATGAAAGTTGTATCATCCTCGGATGAAACTTTTGTATATAAAAGTCTGGTTAGAAATTAATTAAAAATTTGAAATATTTATTAATGATACAAAGATATAGGAGGTTTGGGTGGACTAACAATTAGCTGTACGCAAAATGAAATCGGTTCAAAATCCAGACAGTTTGCATTTACTTCACACTATGCCCTTGGGAAAGGTACAAATCCATCTCCTCTCCCCTTCTCCAGTTATGGGTAAATAGCAGGGCAAACTGTGCTCTTCAGCCTTGATTGCCAACCAGTCTAGGAGACGGACAACTTTGAATTCATATTGAAGATTTTTATAAAAAATAGATCTAACGGTAGAATTCATGTAAACTTGGATGCTAGTTTTGGATCATATTCAATATCACTTTCTCTTCCGACATGATATTTTTTTGTAAATAAGTTTTTTTACTTTTTATTTTATGCTTCAAAATATTTTTCTGGGTAGTGATAAATTAAAATAAATGAAACTAAACTCTGTGCCAGACACGTTGTTCCTGCTCGTTGCTGACGTAGTTAGAATAACGAAATTGATTTATAAAAGTGTCATATATATTTGTTGGTTTAACACGTGTGTTGATACATTGACACTGTTAAATTTTTCCAAGTGGCATATTTCCTGGCATCAAGGACCTGCTCCAATTTTGACTTGCAAAATTTTAAAAAATGAATAAAAGTAGGATAGGCCTATGAAAAAAAATGTAACCTACGGCCTGTTGGGGGCGGGGGGTTAGTGTCTTTGACGCCCGCCAGGAAATACTGTAATTCCTTGTCGTTATCGAAAAGTAACAATACTGCCGCATCTCTGTGTTGGTTCTGCTTTTGTTAATCATCACAAATGACCTTGAATAGATTCTGGTGGCAATTTCAATTCACTGTGCGAAATTCTTACAAATTTTTGCTTTTATTGTATTCTCTTAGTTTGTTCATGCTATGCCTTTAGAAAAATGCTTTTCATAGCGTCAAATTGATTTTAAGAATAAAAAAAGTGTTTTCAGTTTGTTGCTTGTGAAGCTACTCAATTGAGCATGTGATTCTATTACACAAATTTTATGGCTGACTAAATTAAAGGCGAAACACGTTAGCATATAACGAACCAACGCTAAAAATAATAATTTGTTCGAAAATAAAAAAAATATGCCTTTTTAAAAAAAAAAAAGAATTGTCTTATTATCAGGCACAACTTCTGCTAGCACACCTGATGAGTAGTCTCAAGGGTGGAGGTGCTGAATTGTTGTATCTGTCTGCATAACATTTTTTAAGCTGTTTGTTATTCAAGAAGCAAAAGGCATATTTAAGATCAAGAATTACATTCTCTAGTGTATTGGCATGCAATTGGTGTTTTGTGAGAAATTGAAATTGGCAGCTGTGGAATATCTAAGCTACGTTGTTAAGAATTGTTTTCAGGGACAAAAGAAAGAAAAAAAAGATAGTTTAATCTGACTTCTTCAGGAACTACCTCTCAGATTGAAAATTCCTTAACCCTTTCAAGACTCCTGTGGAGTCGGAATTGTGCAGTCGGAGTTTGAATCTGAAGCAATTATTGGGTTACTGGAGTCGGAGTTGGTAAAAAAAAATGCTGACTGATAAATCGGAGTCTCAGTCAAAAGGTTTTGTTTACCAACTCCAGAGTTGGAGTCAGAAGCAATTACTGGGTTGTTGGAGTCGGTAAAAATGTGCTGACTCAGGAGTTGGAGTTGAAAGGTTTTGTGTAACAACTACACAGTACTGGATATATATATATATCCTGAGATTTCAATGATTGCTGGGATATATATGTCCCATAGATCTCTTTTAGAAGTCTACTGTGACATTTTAATTCAGTCATTAAGCACCTTTATAGCTTAATCTTGAAATTATACAAAATTAGACCACTCTTGATCTTCATCAGTGACAGGCTGACAATAGGTTGTCTGTATTGTACATAGTGGTAACATTAGAATCACAAACCAATTTTACTTTAAATATAACCAGTGGACAACAAGTTTAGTTAAAGGCAAAAAGGTCTATTCATAACAGGAGGACCAGAGGGCACAAAGTCTCTTCAAAACGGAAGAACCACAAGGCACAAAGTCTCTTCAAAACGGGAGAACCACAAGGCACAAAATCTCAGTGTCTATCACACGACACCTCTTCTGAGGGAACTTCTCCCAGCACGATACCGGAAAACAAACTTTTTTCTCTCAAATCACAATTATTCACAACACTCTCTGACCGCTGTCAAAAACAAGAATGTCTCTACTCCTCATAATCGGCTGCTTATATCATACTCTAAAATGATTTAAGGCCCCATATGCGAAGTGTCAGTCGCAGCAAATAATTAGCAAGAAGCCTGGATGTTCCAACAGCGCAGCCACATAGTCTCGATCTTGTGGCCACCACTCTTGTTACAGTAAAATCTATGAAACTGAAGAACTATACTAATCAAACTTCTGAGACAGCTATATACATTCGAATAATAGAGCATATTCTTAAACTAAGAAAATATTGACTGAGGCTATCAAATAAAAAAAGTTCTAATAAACTAGTGTTCAATCCTTGACTTACTCGGCTGGCTTGTTACAAAACAAAATGACATTGCAAAACACAAAGAGGGAATCTCTAAATTAAAATTTTTAGCAAAAGTCTTTCTATTCGAGTGCATTTATGGTTTCACCACAAAGTAATAGCAACAAAAGATTTCTCAGTGTTTTTTGTAGTATCTTGTGTGATAAATAACATACTAAAAGTCTAGCAAAGTCTGACCACTGGAAAGGTGGGTTTTTTTCAAGATGGCGTCCAAAATGGCCTCCATATCCTCAAAATGCCCATTTAGTCGAGTGCATTTATGGTTTGACCCACCCCCACCCAATTGCTACAAAAGTTTTCTGAACGATTTTTTTGTAGCATCAAGTGTGCTCAATAGTGGTCAGACTGTAGTATGCTTTTAGTATGTTATTGAGCACACCTCGTATTCCAGAAAACCATTAGTAAAACATGTCTAGAATCAAAAATGAAGGAATAATGGGCATTAAAGATTTGGCGGCATGTTGGATGCCATCTTGAAAATTACACCTTTCCAGTGGTCAAACTGTGGTAGATTTTTGATATGTTATAAAGCATTCCTGATACTACAGAAATCCGTTGAGAAATCTTTTGCAATTTTATTGGGAGGTGGGTGTGTTATTTTCATAAATGCAGCCAACTAATTTGGCAGTCAACTTTGACGCCATCTTGAAAATTATACCTTCCCAGTGGTCAGACTGGTAGACTTTTGATGTTATCAAGCACACTTGATACTACAAAACACTTTCAAAAAACTTGTCTAGGATGAGTAATGCACATTCGGAGGATTTGGTAGCCATCTTGAAAAAAACCCACCTTTCCAGTGGTCAGACTATGGTAAACTTTTAGTATGTTATTTAGCATACCTGATACCACAAAGAAACCTTTAGTAGCAATTTTTGATGGGGGAAGGTATTTTGGGTTGGGTTTTTTTTTTCATAAATGCACTCAACTATTCCCAACGTATAAAATCCATCCCCAAGTCCTTGTTTATGAATCATGATATGAAAACAGTCAACCTTGAATTTGTTGCTTTTCATTGATATCCTTGGTAATGATTACTACTTGTAGCTTTTCATTGATATCCTTGGTAATGATTACTACTTGTAGCTTTTCATTGATATTCTTGGTAGTGATTACTTGTAGCTTTTCATTGATATCCTTGGTAATGATTACTACTTGTTGCTTTTCATTGATATCCTTGGTAATGATTACTACTTGTAGCTTTTTATTGATATCCTTGGTAATGATTACTACTTGTAGCTTTTCATTGATATCCTCGATTACTGTTTGTTTCATTGGTAAATTTCCCAAAATAATCCAGCTCAAAAAATAATTTACATTTTCATATTTCAATACATTTTTTTTAACTCTATAGTTTGTTTTTGTTGATTCTTGAACTGAACTGAATCGTTTTGTGCAGAAATATCAGCAAACCGTGATACACGCTTGATAGAAGCTCTAGAGCTCCAACTGAAATGTTATAATAATTTTTAAAAAAAGAAAAAGAAAGATGCGCATTCTTGTCTAGGGAAGTTAATGCTTCAAAACGGGATTTTGATTATACAGAATTTGTGCTATGGAAAAATGACTGAAAAGAAATGTGAAAGTAGAAGTAACAAGTGCAGCTAGATCAAGCAGCCTAAGTGGTCTTTTTCTTTTTCTTTTCGTGAGGTGTTTTCCTTGTAAATTTGTGCGTTGTATTCAGCGAGTTAGATGATTGAGGCTCCTCGCTGATTTAGCAACCCAGGTGCAGTTCATCAAGTTTGCTTACACATGTCTACTCAGAAGTCCTTGTTAGTTGATCTCATTATGTATGCTTTGAGAATACCGGCTACATAAATATTTTGCTATGAGTACTTTGTTACCTGTCAAATTATCAGCATGAAAAGAGAAAGAAGCCGGCCTGATATGAATTGTTATTGTTGTGAGAAGCCTACATTAAAGTGCCCAGGGTACAAAACATACAGTAGTTATCAACCTTATTTATTAGTTTATTACATTTCATTAATATTCATATTTTTCTTTATTGGAAAAAAAGATAAAAATTAAAACATAGGTATATTTTTAATATTATGCTCTTCTTTATCTATACATTTTTTTTTTTTTTTCATGTTTGTCTGTCTGTCCACACGATATCTCCAAAAGTTCTCAATGAATTTCATGACATTTTATGAAAGGTAAAGGCCATGGGTTAAGAAAGAATTGATTAAATTTTGGATCCAGGAATTTTTTTTTAATTGAGATAAATTTTCATTTTTTTCATATATTTATATGTATTCACTCATGTTTGACTGTCTGGCCACACGATATCTCCAAAAGTTCTCAATGAATTTAAATGACATTTTGCAGAAGGGTAAGCCAAGTGCTAAGGAAGAATTGATTACATTTTGGGGCGGATCCAGGAATTTTTTTCGATTTGACAATAGTTTAAAATATGGAAAATCAAAACTGACAGTTAGCTCCTCTGCATCTTAGCTATGTATGAACTGATTTTCATTCATTTTTTTTGGCAGAGGTTTGTCATTTCTAGTTTAATCTTTAAGTTCTAGAAGCTAAAATCCAGAATATTGGATTTGACATTTGGGCAACTAATACTGTAAGATGATTGGATATTGGACATTGGACTGGTCAGCATTGTTATAAAGACAACGGAGATTAGAAATATTCATTTGTTATTGGACTCTTGTTAGTTCTGTGTTAAGCTAGAAGGGGATCAATATTGTTGTTCTGTTCCAGTTATCTATTATTTTGATCTGCATTCTCTTATTAGACGTCTGCTTTTTACTTTTTTTCATACTAGTTTTATCTCATTTGGTTGCTAGCTTTACATTGATGTGTAGAAATGAGCAAATTGATAAAAAGTAATCATATTTGCATTTTTTATAGTTTGGAAGAATTTCCATCTCGTCTTGATCAAGATCCTTCTTACTTGAGCCAAAAAACATTTATGTAACCATCAGACATTGGTTTTTGATTAATCCACTTCTCCATGTGCGCTGTCCAATTGTCAGATATCTTAGCAACATATCACATCACTGGCATGCCATGATGGTTGATGAAAAAGAAAGTGGGTGTGTGAGCACTTTGGCGTGAAAAACCATTCCTGTATAACTACTTTACCTGTCTAGACAGTAGCAGTAAAAAGCTGATACCTCCATAGTCAACCTTGGCAGGAGTTCAAACAAACACTTTGTATGTTTACACAACATTACTACTAGTATTAAATGTAAGTTCATTTATTTCACAAAGTAAAAAAAAAAATTGAAATAGTCATTCTTTTTGAAAATGTTATATTACAAATGGGGTGCTTCACTTGTACTTGTACTAGTACTTTGTGCATTTGGAAAAAAAAAAATAAATATAGCAGACTATTCTATAATTAGCATTTAATAGTTATCTCCCTTGACAAATGTTACGGACAAACAATAGATATACGCATGGTGTATTATATAAGTAGAAGATTGCTGTATTTCATCTCTTGTCACTATATCTAATCATTTTACATTATCTGGATATAAAACCTTTAATAATTGCTGTATCACAATATCTCTAAGTCCGTAGCCTAATGATGAAAAAATTTATTTCCGCAACAAATATTTATTTTTCAACATAGGTCGAACATTATACAGTGAAAATTTCAGGTCAAAATTCAGCTAATAACTATGTATCAGGCTATGGACTTATTGATCCACCCTTGTATAAAATAAATAGTGAAGATATTAATGCCATGTAGACTGGACACAGTTTTTAGATGCATCCAAGCATCTGTATAGGACTTTTCGGTCAGTCTGTCGGTCCCTAATATGTTAAATATCAATTTTCTCAGCCATATCATGTCGGATTGATATGAAACTTAGTCCAGACCTTCGGGGGAACTATCCTCCCCCTGCTACTACTACCATGGATGTTGGACGCATTGTTGAACTTATAGTTCTTGCTTATTAGCACTGCTTGTAAAGTTTTGACATCTGACAAAAGAAACTTAAAGATTCTAATCATCATCATGTCTATAATAAGAGCCGTGTCTGTTACACTTATAGAATCAGTAGCAATCATCGGCCCCCTCTCCCTTCCTTCCTTTTACCTAACTTTCTTTTCTCCCTTCTCTCTTCCTACCGTGTCTGCCACACTTGTAGTATCAGTAGCAGCCATCAGCTAAGTCTGTTGTCGTACACTTACGATAACCATCAGCAAAGCAACCGCTCATGGATTAGTCTACAAACATACAGCAAGTCTCGTGTCGAGAAATCCACTATTGTTATGTCTGTAAGAACACATCTTATTTCTTAAACAATTACTATCAGACATCACATGCTACATGGCTTCGGCCCAAATGAGAATTGTTGAGGAAGTGGGCACTTGTTCATTGTAGCTGCCAATCTCATATGCTTCGGTGGGCTGGTCATGCTGCCAAAATGGCACAATGCCATCTTCCTACCTTGCTCATCAATGGGAAAATCTGACTGAAGCATGGTGCATTAATTGTGTCTTTTTGGGCTTCGTCAGATTAAGTTGGGTTAGGTCAGCTCAAATTATGCTTGACATGCACAAGTGAAATTTCTCCAACTTGCTTTCAGTAATTGAACGGAGGATCTGTTTTACAGCTAAGTTGTTTGGAACTATTAATAGTACTTGAAAGTGAATCCTAAATGGTGGGCTAATAATAGCAAATTACTTTCGGTGTTGAGTAGATGATTCGGTTACAGGTTTAATAAACTTTTCAGTTCAGCTGTGAATTTTGTTTACTAAACATGTCAGGGTAGCATTACACTGGAAAGGTCTGTGGTTAGAGAGTTAGCTTAATTTGATAAAATATGTCTGGAAACTCTGGTAGGATTCTTGTAAGAGATGATTGGAGTTCTCAAAATTGAGCTTTTTGTTTTGTTTTTGTTGTTCTGTAAGATATTGTGAGTGTGTGTGTGTGTGTGTGTGTGTGTGTGAGTGTGTGATTAGATTTCTCACCTGAAGATTCACTAATAAGTGTGAAACAAAT
>VCCN01002736.1:5701615-5728322 GCA_006491835.1 Architeuthis dux | reverse complement strand
TGAATCTGATGAATAGAAATGGTAAACTACTGTTGTACAGTTGCCATAAAAGAGAGAATCATGTTGGTCAAAAAGACAAAGGTTGGTTGTGCAGAGTAACACATGTAAAAGAATTTCAGAAATTTGTACTTCATAATATGTCTTAGCTTTAATAAAAAGGAAAAACAGTAAATTCGTTGTTCAGTTTGTTACATATGTGGGAGTTGCTGTTTTGCGAAGTTTATTTAGTGCTTTATTTTATGAATTTAAAATGTTTTGTCATAGCAGTTGTTGGTTTTTGTTAATATACTAGGTTTTTACAAATGAAATGTCTTTTTTTGAGTAGTGAGATGAAGGATGATATAAACAACAAAAAACGGTAAATATTTAATCAAAATATGACCCACTTAAAGCAATAACCTTTTCCCAATGATCCTCTAATAATATGGCATCTCTATAAAATTCTTTAGGTTTAGTGGTCACAAATTCAGTAAAAGCACAAATTATTAATGATAAATTGTAGGAGAAATGTCAGGTGAATATGGAGGATGCTGCAAGACTTCATATCCCAATTCTCTAACCTCCATATTCATCTGACATTTGACCTACAGATTATCATCTTTTCAAGCATTTTGAACTTCATACCGATAATAAAAGGTTCAATTGGAGGGAAGTCATAATTTGTGCTTTTACTGAATTTGTGACCACTAAACCTAGACAATTTTATAGAGATGGCATATTATCATTTGAGATCGTTGGAAAAAGGTTATTGCTTGAAATGGGTCATATTTCGATTAAATATTTACCGTTTTTTGTTGTTTATATCATCCTTCATCTCACTATTCAAAAAAAGACATTTCATTTGTAACAACCTAATGATTAAGGATTTTATGTCCGTATCTTCATCTGATGCTACTACTATATTCAGTGCCTATGAAATTGGCTGAGGTTTAGGGTTTTTCTTATCTGCTATTGATAAGTTATCATGTATATCTTCTAACCAACTAAGATTATTATTATTTTTTTTTTCATTTTATTGGTCTCCTTATCAAAAATAGGTCAGCCCTGAAGTGTGATTATGCCACTCATCTGTAGCCCTAATTACCGGTTTGATATGTTAATAATGTTGGTCAGTGTGCCAAAAAAGGGTACTAAATAACTAAGCAAGTACAATAAATAACTACCTATTTGAAAGTGGAGTAATTATGTAGATATATATAATTAACTGAAAGACAATTTTTTATTTTTTTTATTTTTCATACTTGAAAACACTTTTATTATATCAAACAATTTAAATTGAAAATTTGTAGAGTTTTTAAGGTCACTTGACGTGCCCAAAAACAAAGTCGAAACGCACAACACAGCTTGTGTGCAGGAGTTCACGGAGATAGTGCCAAACCAAACACACTAAAGGTGTCAGGACACGGCTTGTGTGCAGAAGTTCAGAGATAGTGACAAATCAAACGTGCTGAAACAAGTCCGGAACAAACAATCCAGTAGACTGTCACCGAAAGTAGACCACCAAGTGCAAAAAAGACTGACACACTGTCTAACGCTGTTACGTTCCAACAATCTCTCTGTGAAGTATTCTCTTGCATCCATGTTCACGAATCCATTACGAATCACAAACCACTACGTCTTTAAGTAGCTTACAACTTTTCGCCTATTCAAATTAAGCTGGCGTAACACAGGCACCTCACTCACTGCCATTCTGATAAAAAACGCTCCCTGCGTGCACATGCGTTTCACTTACATTGCAAATTGCAGCGTTTACAGCAGGTATATATGCGGGGACGTTTAATTCGAGGTACCATAATTCTTTCTTCGTCACAAAATTCTTATTGCAAAAATTAGATTAATAAATTATACACCATTTTAAGTTATCTGAACACTTAGATGAAGTATTTTTAATATTAATTTTTGCTTAATTTTTGCTTAATTTTTGCTTAATTTTCTATGGCTTGATCAGTTAAGGTGTCATCTATGTAAGTCTAGCTCCCAGGATATGGTATGCAAGTTCCAGTCTTGTTGGAGACTACTTCTTTATTCCAATTTCACGCTACTTATATTAATGGTCGGAGGGTATTTAACCATGAACAGTGTGAAAAAAAGCAATTATAAAATGAAGAAATTTAATCAAAAATTAATTATGCAGCATTTTAACTTTTTTTAATGGAGACTTTATAGTATAAATTTCTTTTATCGGTAGATTTTAAATCTTGATCTTGTGTCATGTATGTAATCATGAGTGAATGAAAGTTTTGATGCATTTGTTTAATAAATCCCATAGGTTACCTAAACAGCTAGTTTTTATAATTCCTCAAATATAGAATGGATTTTGTATACAATGCTTATGTTACTTTTAATTGATTTTTAACTTCCTAGTAATTTTCAGACTCATTAGTTATGTTATGCATTTTTGTGTTGAGTTAATAACATTGGATTCCTTTGCATGTAAGTTTAACTGTGAACTGTAATGTTTGAGATCTACTAAATCTGTGAGCCAACTTGAATTGCTTTTACGTCTGTTCATCCTAAATTTGTAGGAATAATATATTGAGCTACTTGAAATATTTCTGTTAAATAATTCTTGGTTAATAAAATAAAAAAATATGAGGCGGTGGTGAAAAGTTCTTGGCCCGACATGGTTCAGTCAATGATCTGAAACAAATTAAAAAATAAGTGAAAATTTGTCCTTTTCAATATAAAAGAACACTCTTTCCAGTTGCAGTGCCAAAATAACACTCAGATTTTGGTAAGTAGGTCGGACCGAGAACTTTTCCCCTCATACAACTACTCCAATACAGGTATTCCTCGCTTTTTGAAAGTTTTCTTTACACCCCTGTTTTGCTTTTACGAAAAAAAGTGAAAAACGAAAATTGCATTCAGCATTTGTTTTGCAGCAAACTGTTATAGAGGCAACGCACACTCTCTTCCTCTTTCTTCTACACTCCAGTCTCCTGTACCTCCCAACACTCCAGTCTCTGATCACTCGGCCTAACATACCATCATCACCATTTTGGGGGTCAGGCACCGCTCAAAAGTTTTTCCCGCATAAATTAATGTTTTGCTTCTTGGCTTTACGCCGTTTTGACTTTTGAAAGGTTTTTATCAGAATACTCTACTTTCGGATAGTGCGGGTGGGGGGTTAAAACCTGCATTGGGGACCTAATGTGTTACTTGTAACTGCTGGAGCCAGTCTCCCCAAACCAAGAGAATTATTACAATAGCTTGTAGCTAATCAAGGCCTGAAGTGTTAAAGGTTAGCAAAATTCTATAGATTATGCTGGCCAATTGTCATTTGACCTTTCCAGCCTCTGAAATTACTGTCTATCATTGCTCTCATTTAAACCAAGTTTCACTCCCAGTTACAGTTGAATCTAAAAAGGCACGTATGTCTCAAAAGCTATTTAAAAGCAATCTATTTAAAACCTCTACTTTGATGATATTTCTTTTTGTAATAGCACTACTGCTCAAGTATCATATTCTATGACAAAAATAATTTTGGAATCTTTATTAATCACCGCTACCCACAACTGACCGTTTTAATCACTGTTGCTGGGTTTAGGTTATTCATGTGTCATGACATTTATATGTATCTATGTAGACTTCACCCAGCCCTAACCGTTCATAGTAAAATCTATCAATCAATAAGGACAAAATGTTTTTTGTATTTTGAAAATTCCTCCCAAAATAGGTTTTTAGTGGGGGTTAAGTTTATGCCAAATTGATGCCTTGGTTTGTGTCCGGCAGCATTCACGCTTGCTTTTTGAAAATTTGGACTTTTTAGTGATCACAGCCCAGAAAAGTAACCTATTCATTGATCACCCCCTTTTTCCAATTTTTTTCTACAGATGTTGGTCCCGTGACGGTTTCTATTGACTGACTAACCAGACCCGATTTTCTTTTTTTTAGGTTTTTTTTTTTTTTAATCATAAACTTATGATTCAAACCATACTGGTAGTATTTTCATCGAGGTAACTTAGGCGCAAGATCATATTAGGTTTCAACTTAGTTTAAGTCGTTATAATGAATTTTCACTTAGCTCCATCTTCCCGTCCTAAAAACCATGGCTTCAACCCAGTGGAAGAGTAATTTAAACTTCCCGCATTCATTTATAATCGGATAGATGGAGAATCATGGGATTGTATATTTGCTAAGCTACCGCCTACCAGCTTTTACTGTAACCCTAGCTAACTGTTATTCTATGCTACTACTGTAGAAGAACAATTCATCAAATAAATGAATATACAACAGTATAATAAAAATGAAACTAGCATTCCAAGGGAAATTATGAATCACCGCCACCCATATATGCTGTGTTGGGGGTAATCAATTAAAATGTTGGATCACTAAAAGATTTTTTTTAAATAACAAGCGGGCACAAACCAGTGACCAATTTAGCATAAGCTTACATTGAAAATTGAACCCCCACTAAAACCCTATTTTGGAGGGAAATTTTCAAAAAACAAAACAGCATTTTCCCTACTCATTGAGGGTGGTGTGTACATAATTTCAAGTTTCTACTATGAATGGTTAGGGTTGGGTGAAGTCCAGCTATATAGATAAAATTAGGGGGGGGGAATTTTCAAAAAACAAATACATTGATAAAAAGATACATATAACTGTGTGAACACATGAATAACCTAAACCCATTTTTGGTAGCAGTGATTTAATAAAACGAAATATAAAATGCAGCAAAACGGAATAAAAACACAATTCCATAACAATTGTGATGAATTTTCACTTAGCTCCCTCTTCCCGTTCTAAATCTATGGCTTCGACGAAGCCCTGGGAACAGTCCCCAAGAACCTAGCAAAAAAGGTTGGAAGAACTGGGAATCTGTGGAAGAACTTAGACTATCCAGATGACAGCACTACTGAAGTCGACCAGAATACTGAGGAGAGCCCTGGAGTATTGAGGAGACTTGCTGTCACTTGATCTTCGTTGAAAACTACCAGGTGTTGCTGGTGTGAAAACTCAACTAATAAGAGACAATGTACTATGTACATGCATGTTCAGTACAAATAGTAAGGAAGAAAGTATGCTGTAAGAGAATGTAAGTCAACATTAGAATGTGCACAATATTCTACAACAGAAGAATTAGAGAAGAGAATAGCTTTGACGCAGGTTCATATAATATGCTAGTGGTGACGAAAGAATTGGTAAGCACAGTTACTGACGTCATATCTGTAATGCATAGTTACTGCCGTCATATCTGTAACGGATAGTTACTGACATATCTATAAAGGATAGTTACTGACGTCATGTCTGTAAAGGATATTTACCAACGAAAGAATTGGTGAAAAATGCTTTGAGAAAAGATAAAGTATTTATGCTTGGTACAATAGGTTGCTATGCAACTGACACTTATTGAGCAACAAAGCATTTTAGTAATAGGCACAAGAGTTTTTTATACTCTAACAAAAATGACCAAGGAAGCATTTAGTATTGAGCCCAAGATTTTGCGATGCCAACGTCTATGAAATATTCAAGAGGCAATGCCATTGAGTCAGAAAAGGATACAAGCAATGTTGTCAATAATCTTTAGTGGTCAGTGTGCGCAAAAATCTTATGTTGTGCAATTTTTTTTCCTGTGAGCACTTTTTAATTTGACATAGGGAATCAATATTTTTTTCAATAAAAACTCTATCTACAGAATTTGAAATCTTTGTGTACACATTTGATTTCCTTTGTGCGCTGGTTCCAAAACATGTGTGCATATGCACACAGCTTAGAAGAAACTATGGATACAAGTTACGAAAATAATTTTAACCTGATATGCAGGGTTAGCTGCACTCAGCTGTGTCTAGCCAAATATTGATAGCGACAGTGTCTTTCTCTTTGCCTTTTATAAGAAAAGACTTAGTAGAAAACACGAAGGAATTCCAAAACGTTTGTCAATGACGGGTAGAAATCTGTGTTTCTACATTGATTTAATTTAGCCCATGTAAGTTAATTATACGGTCTAAATGTTTATAATTTGGCAGAATAATGTTTAATCTTTCAAATTTTACGGTTCATAATGCTGCAATATTTATACAAGTGTGAAAAATGTGCAGAAATTTTATAGTAACTACACACCCATTGTCAATCCTAACAGAGGCCAGAATTGTATAGTTCTCATCATTATTGTTTGGTATAGCTGTTAATACAGTGTTATTTATCTTTAATTTTTTGTAGTTTTCAGAATGGTCATTAACATTCAAATAGTTCTTTGGATGATTGAACTCCTTCTTGTTGTTTGTGTTGTTAACACAATTTTTCAGCCGATCGATTCTTCAGTCTTTTTCAGTGTAAAATTCGAGTGTGATGGGGTAAACAGAAGTTAATGTAATGAATACTTTATTCCTTATTATATGAGTGTCTTCATTTAGGTTCTGTTTTGATTTTAAGAATTTATTTCTGTTTTCATTATTTTACGTGTTTTGTCAAACTCCAGGTCAAGTTGGAGTTGATTGTATTACGCAAGTTTCTCAGCCACACAATATTTTTCAACCAGAAGTAGTATGATATTGAAGCTGATGTAAACTTTTTACTTATAAGACATGAAATATTCTAATTGTGATCCATTAAATATTAACCACTCGTCATAGATTTTTTTTCTTAATTATTTGTATAATTATTTTCTACAATTTTTATAATACACAAAATCATTTATTTTTAGCTTTGTTTATCGTTTTTCAGGACTAAAAATAAAAATATTTTTTCTGTGTACTCAACAAATGCCCAAAAGGATAGAATCTGACATTTTGTCATGGTATTTGACATTTAATTTGATTTGTGCTTGCTTCATGCATTTGACAGAAAATAGTATGTTGATTAATTTGCTTAGAGGACTTGTTGATTAACGCTGTGAATTAAAGAATTCTGAAAACACAGACTTGTGTGACTACTAGGAATTACATTTTGTAAGATTATAGCTAAATGTCCTAAGAGCTAAAAACAAAGCTTCTTATATTTGTTTATTTTTAGAATGATTGTAAAATCTTATGTAGATTATTGGAAAATTGCAAAAAACTATATCATTCGTCATATAAAAACATTAAGTTTATTAATAAACTTAATGCCATATACACAAGGGAATTTAGAGATTTCATTGTGTTATAGATATTTTTGATAATAGTGTGCTGACTATACAGGTATACCTTGATTAGTGAAGTTAATTTGTTCCAAAATTTTCCGTACTGTTCAAAACCACACTATTCAAGGTCTTATTATAATTTAATGAGTTTTTTTTCAACTTATACTTAGTTACATCTATTCGTATAGCAATACCTTAACTGTACCACAAAGCCCACACTAATCAAGGTATTCCTATATTTAAAATGTCTTTCTCTCATGTACTAGGTACATCAATAAGTCTGTAGCATAAACAACCCTCTTGCCTCCTTAGTTCGCTGTTAAGCCTTGCTTTAAATAAACATATTTTTCTGACATTTTGTAAAAATCGTCTGTTCAAATATTCAGCAACACATTAATCTCCTGTGCCCCTCGAACACACATTCACGTGACATGCATTCTTCCCCATTAACTTCATTTAGCATAAGAAAAGATTCGGTAGCTGTTTTGTTCAATTTCACCAAAAATTTCAAATTGCGTTGTCTGATTTTTGAACTGACCATTTTTATGACATGTCAGAAAGACCTGTCTACTTGAAGCGGCGTAACAAGATGCGAACAGATTGAAATTTTCAAGGGTTGTTTATGCTTGCCCATTGGTCAATCTATACCATGTGGTTTGTGCATGCGTGGTTCAACTTACATAAGCCCACCCAATCTCATTATTTAATAGCCACACCTCGTATGTACATGAAAGAATAAAAAAAAAAAATAGTATTATATGTTTGAATAAGAGAACTTGTTGTAACTTAGGTGGTTCAACAAGTATGAGTGAGACGCTTCTTCAATGATAATTGTTCTTGGTGCTTGTAATATTAAGCAAGCAGCAAACATAATCTGTTACTTTCCTCCTTTCCTATTTGCTCAGAAGAAGAAAAGATGTGTTGGCTGCCATTTTATTAACACCTTTGTGGCACATGCAGTTTTCATTGCAATCATTGTAAATATTCTTGAGAAAACAGGTGTATGGATAAATAGATGAATAATTTGTTAATTGTTTTGTTGTGGGATATATTTAATTCTTGGCCAAGCCAGAAGAAGTCTATGCTTATTTCTACAATTAAGTACTAAATTAAGTTTAGAAATCCTTTTGTATTTTGGAGGCCATTGTTTTGTTGCTGGATATATTTAACCCTTTATGGGGCAAGTGATTATATATGATCACCTGAGGACCCGTCAGCCACACAGACAACATAATCCGCACCAATCTGGTCTACAAGCTTTGCAAAGTACACTTGTGCTTGAACAAAGACAGAAACTGTTTTGAGGCATACCACACCCCATTAAATTAGCCTGTTTTTGGCCTACACAATAAAATTTTAAAATCAAATTTTTTTTTGTCAATATCAATTCTTTGTATCTATTTATTTTATTGAATGTTATTCTTTAATTCTATGTTTTCTTTAACTTTTAATTTTTTAATATTTTTCATTTTTGTGCGAGGCACCATATATGATCACTTCATCATAGGGGTTTTGGCCCATAAACAAAAGAATTTCAGAAAACTTGCAACTGAAAATATCTTGTAATTAGGTCTAGTTTAAACATACAAAAAGGTTGTTTTGATATCTAAAATATTTTTAGGGCTGCCCTATAAAGGGTTAAGGTCTTGGCCAAGCCAGAAGAAATCTTTTTATTTTTACAATTTGGTACTAAATTAAGTTGAGATATCCTTTTTGTATTTTGGAGGCCATTGTTTTGTTAATAGTGCAATTATAAACAAGCTACTGCCCAAACGTTTGGAGAATTCAAACAGTGTGCACAAACCAAATGTAGTACAGACTTTTGCCACTACCCTTTGTGAGCACTGCTCTTTGTAAACCAGCACATTGGCTCTCAAGGGGACTTCTCCGAAGTTTTGTGTCAGGGTAAGTATTTTTACCTCTGACAATTAAGTTGGATACGTATTTGGTCGTGTCTGTCCACACAATATCTCCAAAAGTTCTCAATGAAATTTTGTGGAATGCTGGGCCATGGGCCAAGGAAGGAATTATTCAATTTTGGGGGCAGATCCAGGAATATTTTATTATTATACTGCATGAAAAGAGATTAAAAACGAACAGTAAATAAAAAAAATGCTAAATTTCAATTTCAAGGGTAGTAACTCAATATGTGTACATATTGTGAGAGATGTTCTCTCCCCTGTTTTTTTTTATTTTCATTCCATTCTTAGTGTATGGCGTTGGCAGAGGTACGTGCTCTCCAAGAGCTTACCAGGATTTTTTTTTTTATAATTCAAACTTTGAATAGCAAACTTTGTATTTTCTATATTATTTCATCAAATTCGAGCATCTTATTAAGAATTTACTATAGTGTGAAGTATTTGCTTACTGTGTATCTTGCTTGCTTGCTAGTAACAGTGAATTAGTGTTATAAAATTAATTGCTTCTTCACTTCCTGCCATTTCGGCTTACAAAAGGTTCTTCTGGTAACGCTTTATTTTCGGATAGCGGGGTAGGGTATATTGATTGGTTAATTGGCTCCTAATTTCTACCCCATTCAATCCTTGTCACCAGCAAATACTTGCCAACCAACAAAAAGTGGTGGAAATAAATTTTTGTGGTTCCCAGAAAGATGTTCACTTGACATTTCAGCTGAAATCAACACATTGGCGCGTTATTTGGTCAACCTCTTTACTGGAATCTCTTTTCTTAAATGCTACAGTTAGCAAGTATACTGAAGCTGTTATCAAATGAGCAAATAGACTCATTTAGAGTGATAAAGAGATCATTGATAAAGAATTCAAAAAAATATGTAGGCTCTCTCATGTAGACTTTGTTTATCCCAAAGTTGATATTAGAAACCGTCAACAAAACTGTCAACATAGGTTTCTTCAGTTTTTAAGTTGCCCTGGCTGGCTATGTATGTATGGCATGTACAAGCTGTATCGGTGGCGCTAGAGGGCTGAAATTTTAAACATTTACTCCTTATGTCTAGAAAAAACTTTTTTGCGTGTTTTTTGAAAATTCCCTGCTAAATATGATTTTAGTGGGAGATTCAATTTGCAATGTAAGTTTTTGCTATTGGTCCCTTAGTTTGTGTCTGTCTGCATTCATGTTTTTTTTTTCTCCAAAATCCAGACTTTTTTAGTGATCACTGAGTGACAAAAGGCGGGAGAAATAACTCGTCCATTGATCACCCCTTTTTCCAATTTTTTAATTGATCACTCTTAATACGGTGTGCTGCCAAATGACGTTGGTCATGTGACTCACCAGACCTGTTTTAGTATTAGGTTTGTGTTCTTGAATTATAGTTATGAATGTTATCTTATAGTGAACCGATCCTTATTATAAAGATATATCTCTGTATTAGATAACATTGAACTTATGAGCATAGTGCAAACATACCCGATGATGTAAAATAAACGAGTCATTTCTGAGAAATAAAAGAAAGTTCAAGAAAATTTAGGTATCCAGAAAATAAAGCAAAATATCACCACACAAAAAGGCTTTTGTTATCAAAAGAAAGGAAAAGGAAGAAAAAACTATGGGTTACTATTTTAACAGGTCACAAAAATATGTTAAGAAAAATTATTCAATAAAAATAGAAACCAAGCTTTATAAAATGTTATGCAACAATGAAAATTATAAATGCATGCACTATTTAATAATAATACTAATAATTAATAATAGGTTCTCCCATGAGACAAGGCATATTGACCAATAGTTTTTTTATTCATTGTTTCTGTAGCAACTGTAGGTTTTTATGGGCTGGGTGCTGGCCCAACACCTAACACTCCCCAACCAAGCTTGGGACTGGCTATGGCAACTGCCAAACTGTTGGACTGCCTTACAACATAGCTGGGGGCTAAGTAGATTCATGCCTTCCCCAAGAGCATTATTGTGAAGTGAACATAAGCAGTCAAACTCAGTCCGCCGATTCCGTTTTCTGTGCCAGTAACCACTGTGCCTCTGTGCACCTCCATGCACTATTTAGGCAGATAAAAATGGTTAAAGAAACATTAAAGATATAGATAACTTAAAAACCATCAATACTAGGCTATCAATCAACCTGGACACAAGCAATAAAGGGTTTATAAAGAGAAAAATGACTTACTGTATTATGAGATATTCCCTAGCATGGACAGAGGAATGAGAACAGTCTACCCCTGTGGATTCATTAAACGGTTTGATTTGAAATTCCAAGCATGTTACCGAATATGACATGCACCTAAAGAAAGCAGGAGGGTACAACAGCTGAAACATTGTGACTATAACAACCAAGATGAGGACACCAATTTGAATAATAAGATTTATAATAGTAGTATCTACATCATTCACATGGTCATGTTGTACCATTTTTTAACTTGATAATGTCTATAATTAACTATTCAAGGTCCATGTTTTCTTTCTAAACGTTTTGCAACCAGCGCACAAAAGGTTAGTTACGTAGATAAGTAGTTCAAAGTATAACATAAAATCTCAAATATGTTACTTTGTAGAATGCAATTGTACTTATATTATATTAAAACATGCCAATACAGTTTTATTAGCCATGAGAGATAGGATGTGATATAATTATCTTGAAACAATTTCAAGTTTACATGCACAAACATTCAGTGCTCATTAACTTTTGTCACAGGGGAAAAAAACAAGATTTTTGCGCACACTGACTACTGAAAATGACAGGGAACATTACTCTCCTGTATTTTACATACTGATATAACTTCTTAGAGTCTTGAGATGTAATGGATAGTGATCCTGTGATGGAAGAGGGTAATGCATATATATATATATTCACTTTCGACAATATCTCTAACACAGTTAACCATAGCATACAGTATTTGCACTTTTCTTTTTACTGATGGTAAGAGTTATTGCTTTTCTAAAAAGCTTTCTAAATTCTTGACAGCTCACTGATTGATTGTGATTTGCTGAAGCCATATTGGTAATCACTGAAGGATAAGTAGTTTTCAAAATGGACTTAGGAGGTATTTTCATAATGGTACCCATTATTTTGGAAATGTATAACGTTGGCACAATTGACTGACAGTTGGTAGAATTATTAGGTTGTTACACGTGAAATGTCATTTTCTTTTTACATTGTAGAGAATAAGGCTAAAAGTGATAGATTTACTAATGTAATTGCATTTTTTGTTTGCAGATTCAATGTAAATAGAGATAATTTATTATTGGAGGTTTTTCAGCACTTAAAAGCAAGAAGTTAGACTCGTTTTCAAATGCAGCTCAAGCTGCTGATGATGTCAACAAAGCATTTGGAGTGACCACTACTACAGTGTAAACTGTTCAGCATTGGTTCAATAGGTTTAGGTCTGGAAATATGGTTACAAACCTTGAGAGGCCCAAACCTATTCTTAATGGTGAAGAATCATTGCCAGCAGTGGCCAATGACCCACAAACAATGGTTTAAGCACTTTCTCGTGATTCTAAGACGTCAACAGCGACCATATCACTGTAGCATAATAAAAGACGACAAAATTCACGGATCTTCAATTTTAAATCTGGGGTTTTATTTCTGGGCTGGTCTGCGGATTTCATCGAGGTACGGAAATTCTGGTGCCTTTGGTTTTCTAAAAGAGTTGGTCAATTTTTAGAGCTACTACTACGAAAATCAAGCTGGTAACTCAAGCCGGGTGGAAGAAGCCATTTCGTCTCTGACCTGTCGCTCCGGATTCAAATCTCCAACTGGTCACTGATTCTAACCGGCTCTCATCCCCACTCTGACGGGTGGGGACGCCGTCTGGTGTGAACCCGTTTCAGGTCTCGACCCCCAACTGCCTCCCTAACCGTTTCGATCTAGCCCCTTATATATGCTAACCCCCAACTGCCTCCCTAACCGTTTCGATCTAGCCCCTTATATATGCTAATGGTCACGTAAGCAGTTTAACACAGATTTCAAATCTGACCAGTTCCTACGGCTACCGGTAACATGATCTGGGTGTATTTTGTTACATCACATCATTGGTTAAAAAGTTGGAAAAATAGGTCCCACATGAACTGAATGAAATACTCCATGACATACCTACCCCACACCTCTCAGCTGACTGTGTCTAAACTTTGAGAATTGGGATATGAAGCCTTTAGCATCCTCTATATTCACCTGATATTTCTCCTACAGATCATCTTTTCAAGCATTTTGAACTTCATATCCATAATAAAATGTCTAATCATAGGGATGCCATAATTTGTGCTTTTACTGAATTTATGACCACTGAACCTAAAGACTTTTATATAGATGGTTTATTATTATTATTATTATGAGAGGGTAGTTTGAAATGTGTTATTGTTTCAAATGGGTCATATTTTGGTTAAATATTTACCGTTTTTTGTCGTTCATCTCACCATTCAAAAAACGACATTTCATATGTAACAACCTAACACGTATCACTTCCTAAATTTATGTCCTGTGCAATGTTCTACATTTGTTAGTACTTCCCAAGGACAGGATGACTTGCCGCTGAAGCTGTGTATACTTCTATTACTAAGTAATCTTTGCCAGCTTGGAATGTACTGAAGCTGTTTTGTTTGTGGTTACCAAGGAGACGCGCATTGCTTACTCAGATAGCTTTTGGCAAAGCTGATATATTTGTGCTAAAGGGGAACATAGGTGTGACTTGTTGAGATTATCAAGAAGATGACAAACTGTTTTGAAGAGAATGAAGCAGATTCAATGCTTTTACAAGAACTGGAATGTCTGCTTTATCATTTTTAGTAACAACCTAGTGATTATCTGTGCAGAAAAACAGCTGAGGCTGCTTACATTTAATTTGCACTACTGCCCTTGGGAAAGGCATGGATCCACTTCTCCATCCAGCTATGGGTAAATAGCAGGGGAGTTGGAACCCTGTAGCCCTGTAAGGCTGTCCAAATTGGATGTGGGGCTAGCAACTCCACTCCATAAAACTTACTTGCTACTGAAACTGTAATGTGGCCCTATGCTCCACAAGGAGTCTACACCAAAACTGTCAACATAGGTTTCTTCACTTTTCAAGTCGGTCCGGTTCAAAAATGTGCAGAAATACTTGTTTCATTTCTATTTTACCCACAAAAGTAAAACTGCTGTGCAATTAACTCTTAAATTCATGCAAAGAAAATAGAATGTCAATTTCAAAGGAAATAACTTTTGATTGAAATTATCTCCCTTTGACCATTTGGTGAATTCATTTATTTTTATCTATTCAATTTTACAAAAGAGTTCCACTATTCTTTATGCTATTCATTGAAGAGTTACACTGTCAGTTTCAAATGGTTTATGAATTTAAAAGTTAAATAATAACCCTGCTGAATAAATGCCACATTTAGATAGAAATACATTAATGCTATCTTCACTATTACAGTGCAGTTTTTTTGCTTTGATAATGCTTGATATTATGTGAGAATTTAATGTTTTTTCAAAATTATTTTTGTTATTTATTTCATAATAGCCCTCTCTAAGCTCTATCTAATTGTGCGAACAGCAAAACAAAAGGTATTGGTCACATATGTCACATAGCTTATTTATTAATGCACCTTGGATAAGAGCCAAAGATTCTCGAGAACTTGCATTCTGCAACAAAGTGGAAAGAAGCAAAGAAACTTAATCTTTGTTTAGAACTTGTAAAACAATCCTAAAGAATAGAATCTACTTTACTTAACTGAATATTAATGCTTTCCTTTCTGGTTTCATAATTCTTAATTTCTTTACTTTTAGAAGTGATTCCGATGTCATCGAGAAATGGGCATTTAAATTATGTGTAAATGTAGGTTTTTTTTCTAAGCTGTATATAAGAAAAAAAATTTATATCTAAGATTCAAACCTGAGATGTTAAGACAGTATTGTTAAGTTTCTGAAGTTATTTTTAAGGATGTTGTGCACCAGTTTCAATAAAATAAGTGGACAAGAGTAAAGATCCAGAGGTTTGAAATTTGAAATTTTTAACTTTACTACTTAAAAAATAATAAAAAAGACATTTAAACCATTTGTATTTACCATATTTTGTGGCATATAATACACTGTCAGATAGGACTCCCTAAATTTAGCATCAAATCTGTTTAAAGAATAGAATTCTAGAGCCTACCAAAGATCCCAATGGGGGAAATTCATATATCCCAAGCCTGACCATCACCATGTAGGATGCAGGGTGATTTTGAGGGTCAGATCTTTTGGAGAAAAAGTGCATCTGGTAAATAGTTTAACAAAATGTCTCTAATCAAGGAGCATAACACATTTTTTTATGAGTAAAATAAAAAGTCCAGTTTAAATACTTATGGAGAACTAATCTTCAATCTAGTTTTGTATATCATACCTAAAGTTAATTAGAACATTCCAAGGAAAATTATGAATCACCACCACCACCCATATATGCTGTGTTGGGTGTGATCAATTAAAAAGTTGGAAAAAGGGGTGATCAATGTTACTTCTCTCTTTTGTTGGGCTGTCATCACTAAAAAAGGTTTGAATTATTACAAAAACAAGCGGGCACATATTCTGCATATCTTTTTAGGGTGGGTCACTCTAAAAACATATTTTGGAGGGTAATTTTAAAAGAAATAAAGAAACAACATTTTACTACTCATTGAGGGGAGTGTGTGTGAGTGCGTGTGTGAGTGCACACACAAAATTTCAAGTTTCTACTATGAACGGAAAGGGCTGAGCAAAGTCTGGATACATAAATATCAGAACATATGAATAACTTAAACCCAGCAACAGTGTGTAAACCGGTATGTCATGGATAGCAGTGATTAATAACTACAGATCAAAATGGTGCATAGTATTTACTCGTAGGAGGATAGTAATATTAATGATACCATATGGCCTGTACATTTCTTTTTTAAGAAATGTGCTGTCACTGCTGAGGAATATAAGAGGATGAATCTCTTGTTTGCAGCAATCAGATCAGTGACACAGAAGAATTGTCAGAAGCTAAAAGCTATTTAAATTGCAATCAATGAACTTGGTTGATTTCTTTCTCCCAGTCTGGCTGACATCCAAAGCTAATGAGTAGAGTCTGGACAATTCCTTCCCTCGTTAAGAGAGAACCAACATTCCAAGAAGTGTTAAGTTGATGACAAGCTAACATTCATCCAGATTATTAATTTTTGGTCCGGAGCTTTTTATGTTTGAATTTTGGTTTCAGTTTCACAACCAACACACTTGTCATCATCATAGGTGATTATCGTTATCGAGAAGAGGTCCGATCCTTAAAAGGCACATTTTTCCACAAACAACACATGGAAATTGCCCAATGATGTTCGGGTAGTTGATACATTTTTGTTGTCGCTACTTGCAGGTTTCTCATTTGGCTTCTGCATCTGATCAACGTCTGTTCTCAAATTTTTCCATTACATCATGGCATATTCTCCTCCATGTTGGCTGGTCACATGCAGATGTTTCACCATTGTATAGTTGAATGTCAAATTTCTGGAGAGAGCCTAGAGTTCATCCCTATATCTTTTTATTTGATCTTGTTCCTTCTTTGAGTTTAGAATACAGGATTTGTTTTGGGAGTCTTTCGTTCTTCATTTGAAATATACGCTTGTAGTGCACAATATTTTCATGAATAAAGTATTTTCTCATTGTATATAGTTTATTTGGAATAATTTCCTCATCTTTGTTGTTTTTTTTTTAATGTTTTGGCCTTCCTTGTGTGTCTGCTGTGTTCTGGTATGTATCAAATTTTGTTCCGGGTGAGCTCGTGTACGTCACATCTGTTTTTATTTTGCATCTTTGCATTCTTGGGAATGTTTCCTCCTTATCTCTGTACTGACCTTGTGACCACCAGTTAAGCTTTGCACACACTCTCATCTCTCGGGCCACGCTCATGAAATCCCAAGTTCATTGCCTGCTTCTGCCTAATTAACGGTTCCCACAAGCGATTAATGTCGATACTCAGTCTGCAGATTCAGTTGACTGAACATAATACGTGGGCAGATTCCGTCAACCTTTTTATTCGCCGATGATTCTCCCTGTCTATTATTTTTACTTTATTCCATGAAGCTCGGTGTGCTCCCCTCTCCCTCTATGTATGTTCAGCCATACCAGATTTCAAAGTATTTTCTATCTTTCAGTATTTTAGAATAATATTATGATTTTTACTATTATTTTGTTACAGCAGTTATTAATGCTACTAATATTTGACTCTCAACTGTTTCTTTGTAAAATCTTTTGACTTTTGTTGGAAGTAATAAAACCCTTGAAAAAAAGAAGAAAAAGAATTACAGAAAATTACAATCGCTCCCCAATGGCACAACTATCGTCCCAGTAAGTGGTGAATGTTTATCTAAACAATAGATAAACAAGTCATCTGGGTGTATATATGTTTATATGTTCTTTATGTTTATATATTTAGTGTTTTAGAATCAGGATTTTGTCCTTGAGATATGATTAATGAAGATAACATAAGCGATTACATTACCCCAGGATTTGGTAATTCATTGTAGAAAAAGTGATCCTAACGTGCAAAACAATTGCATAATTTGAAAAAGCTGATCTCAAGAACTGATCGTTGTTTGCAAGAAGTATAAATCTTATCTTATCTAAGTGCGTCATTCTTGAGATGAATGCTTCAAAGTACTAACTCTTAAATTCATAAACCGCTTGTAATTGATAGTGGAACTCTTCAATGAATAGCATTAAAGAATGGTGGAACCCTTCTGTGAATTGGATATTAAAAGAATCCAAATATTCAAAGGGAGATAATTTTATTGAGGGGTTATTTCCTTTCCGCTTGTAATTGATAGTGGAACTCTGCAATGAATAGCATTAAAGAATGATGGAACCCTTCTGTGAATTGGATATTACAAATATTCAAATGGAGATAATTCTATTGAGAGATTATTTCCCTTGAAATTAATATTCTATTTTCTTTGTATGAATTAAAAAGTTAAAGCTAGTAAGATTGAAGGGAATTAATGACTGTACATGCTGAAAGAGAATGTGGATTGAGAGTTGTGATAGCAGGCTGATGGTGAGAAATTAGTTGTTAATAGCTTTGTTTTGAATATGCTTTTGAAAGACCAAAGTCATATTTTTTTTTATATGAAAACATTTCTATAGAAACTCTGAAGGTGAAGAGTGCATAAATAATACAATGAGAATAATGACACTTGATTCTCGCGTAATATGGGTGTGCCTCGAAAAATCTTTTGACATAATGACACTTAGGGGCACAGAGTGACAGTTGAAAGTAAAGAGGTGCCGGCAATGAACATTAATGATGATAGGTTCTCGCTCTGTTAGTTTATAATGAGCTCTGCTTTGGTTGGAAATAACCTAAAAATGTTCTGCACAGGATAATACAGGCCTTATAACGCGGTTCATTATAAAGTGGATGGATGGTGGACCCAAAAATATTAATCTAGCCCCAAAACAGCTAGATTTAGCTTCAAAACAGCTAAATTGATTGCGGCTTGTTGTATTGTCGGCTTTCCCCCAAGTGGGGTGGGGTTCCCTGTATTAAGGGTTGGATTTGATTATGGTTGAGAGTGGAAAGATGTTTCCATGGAACTAGTATAGTCACTATATTGTAGAGGATGTTTTAAATACTATTTAAGATTTAAATGGTTTATAATGGTAATTTTAAAATTAACACGTTTAGAATTTCAGTGTATTCATGCCTTAAGTAGTATAATATTCCCCTTATTTTCAAGTGCTATCACATGCTCATTGTTTCAACTAGTCATCAGATCTAAAAATAACATCAACAGAGAGTATAAATACATGTTGATTTCAGGTATTATTGAATTTCAGATTTTTTTGATAAGATGTTAGAATTGATAAAATTGATTGATTGATAAAAATCAAACTTTGATTTTTTTCTTCAGAATTTTCAATTAACCTGTACAGTGTTAAAACACACACCATTTCCATTTCTAGCCATTACTGTTAAATTCTCCTGTTTTTATTTTTCTATTATTCTTATTCAAAACTTATGAAATGACTTTCTTTTTTTTTTTTCTTTTGAAAATGTAAAAGTAGAGAATAACTGAATTAAGAGAAGGATTTCTCAGCGACTATTTTTTGTGTTTTCTCTTTAATCACTGGTTGAAGATACTAATTGTTGTGGTTCCTATTAATTTTAGTATCAATATTTCATTTCTCTATTAAAATTTGTTTGAAATTAAATGATTTATGAATTTCTTAAAGATGAAAAAAATCATCTGTTAATAACATTTAGATCAATCTATATAGAAATTATGCATTGGAAAAACATTCGTTCTTGAGGATTTATTACTAAAAGGGGGTACAAGGGACTGAGAGGCCACACATATACGGTAGAAGTAGATTGAATATCAGAAAATTCTTTTTTCAATAGAGTGGTAGGACTTTGGAATAGATTACTGTAATATGTAGGGCAACAGATGCAAATGATTTTAAGAAGAATTATGATGTTTATTACACCACCGCAAAGTGACGGAACTATAACTACATGACCCAGTTTCCCTGTCTCATTGGTGGTCTCAAGGAATCAGGTAGCACAATAGAGAGTATAACTGTAAAAAAAAAAATTAGTAGCATTGAAAGTGTTAAGTCTTGATGAAATTCTGTTTTCTGGACGAGTGGGCGATAATATAGGTAAAGATTTGGGGGTCTACCATCGACTCGCCTTATATCACAAACCACGCTATAACAAAACCATGCTATACAGGAGGCCTGTAGTAGAATTCAGGTGTCAGGATATTTAGTTATTTTTTGTATTCCGCTATAATGCAGACAGCTTCTTCTTGAACATCATAAATACTTCTGATGCTATTTTTTTCAGACAGAAGAAAGATTTCTATGTAGAAAGAGAAGTTTAATTATATCAAAGAATTCAGAAATCCATTTTGTATTGCATGCAGAATTCAGAAATCCATTTTGTATTGCATGGAGAGAGTATATTGACTGTCTTCAAAGATATCTGGCAGTGGAGATTTTCTCAGTAGTTGAAGTCTGTACTTAGAAGGCTTTATCTTGTCTTTAGAGATAGTGAAGCCACATGTCCTTCAAGTGACAATATTGATTTTAACTCATTGAAAATATTGTTCAATCCTTCAGCCACTTCAGTAAATTGTTAAGGATTCTGAGCATACTATTATTGATCTTTCCTATAAATTCTTGTATTGTTGACATAAAGATAAGACTTTTCAGACCATATATACCAATGTTGTCAATGATTCTTTGTAAAACTAACAAAATGTTAGTAACATTGAAAGATAAGGCATAAAATTAATGCTTTGAAAATACAATGCTAAAGCATTACATTTTACTAGCGCCTATAAACTTCAAAAAGTTACTTTTAGTAGCTATCCCTCAAGAATAAAAGCAATTTTGATAAATAGTACTTCTTGTGAATAAGGAACATTTTGATCATTATGTGATTTTTTTTATTGGCTTTGGCCATATTAAAGACACTACCATAAAGCATTTGATTTTTTTTTTTTTTTTTTTTTTTTTTTTTTAAATTTAAAATATAAATAAATACATTTTTAAATTAGTTATGGGATGTACACCAGCCATTCTCAATGGGGGCTCCATGGCCCCCTTGGGTGCCCTGGTACATTTGATGGGGGACATAGTCATAAATTAATTTATCATTCTATCTGTTCATGTTGTATCTCTGTTTGATAGGCAGCCGTGGAACCTGAGAAGAGTTCTTAAGGGGGCCATGGCTAAAAAAAAAAAGGTTGAGAATGGCTGATGTACACTATAATTTATATTCTTGAACCCTCTGACTTATCATACGTATCTTGTATTTATGAAATTATAATGATTTGATAATAGTTAGTACCATTTTGTTACTGAAGGATTATGTTCATTCATTTTTTGATATTTTTTTTAAGCACATTTTCAATCTTTTTACTGTTACTAATGTTGTCTTGCAATAGATTTACAGTTCTTTCTCTT
Source organism: Architeuthis dux (assembly GCA_006491835.1). Classification (NCBI taxonomy): domain Eukaryota; kingdom Metazoa; phylum Mollusca; class Cephalopoda; order Oegopsida; family Architeuthidae; genus Architeuthis; species Architeuthis dux. The sequence continues at coordinate 5,707,398 of VCCN01002736.1, read as the reverse complement.
GTGAAGGACTATCTGAGATGGCTCAACTTTAACACGTGCAAAACTAGGGATTGTCAGTCGGCTGTAGAGAATTTCATTACTATTTATTATGACCAGTTGCTCTATTCCTCTCAAGTGTTACTTTTTTGTGCAACTTCATGAAATCTAGAATTAGCACTATGAAATTTCATACTGTACCTACTTCAGCTTTCTAATAAATTTTGTTCTTTAGTTTAAGAGTGTCATAATTCAGATTGTTCCATATGGTAGAGCATTTACAGCTATACTTGTGGATTCTGTTTCATTATATCAACACTTTTGAAGCTTTCTGAAGTGCCATGATCAGACAAAACTCGGCCTGGAAAGTTTTTATTGATTGTAGGATCAATATTCACATTAAGATATTACTGTAGAGACACTGGCAAGTTATGGGTACTTTATTTAAATTAATGACAAATTTTGGAGAAATGTTTATTTTCCTCATCTATGCCAATCTTCAGTTTTTACTCGAGACTGTGGAGTCGAAGTGGTGGTCAAAGTCACAAGCAATTATTCTTATTGGAGTGGAATGCTTGATCTATCGCCTACACAAAGCTGTAGGATTAATTACTGATGGCGTTGTATCTTGAATGAAAGAAAAGAGAGGGTCTTTTGCTGGATAATCAAATCCTGTTAGCTGCTATTTACATTGATTCATTGAGCTGAATTTTGCTGAGCAATGACCAAATTGCTAAAGGAAAAGAGACACTTCATGAAGTAGCAATTTGCATGAAAGAATTACAGGTTTTGTGCAAGGAATATAAAATCCATAAATATGTAATGTTTTGGAAATTTGAAAAGAACTTGAAATCAGCCTTCATTGTAAATTAAAATATATCCTGAAAAAATAAAATATGTTAATCAAATTAGTATCTGTGAAATTATAAATGTTAATGCATTATATTAGAAACCAAAACTATCAACATCAACATAGGTTTCGCCAGTTTTTAAGTGGGGCTGGCTATCTATGTGTCCACGTACAGGCTGTACCAATGGCATAGAGGGCTGAAAATTTTAACATTTACATCTAGAAAAAAAACGCTTTAAAAAAAAAAGAATTCCAACCCCCAAAAATAAGCTTTTAGTCGGGGATTCAATTTACAATCTAAGTTTATCCTAAATTAGTCCCTTAGTTTGTGTCTGGCAGTGTTCACACTTTTTTTTTTTTTTTTTGAAAAATTAGACAATTTTAGTGATCACCACCCAACAGAATGTGAGAAATAATTTATTATTCAATGATCACCCCCTTTTTCCAATTTTTTAATTGATCACCTCCCAACACGGCATGCTGCCAAAAGACTTTGGTTACATGACGGTTTCTATTGAGTGATTAACCAGACACATTACAATTAACATTTCGTCGGAGTCAGCACATTTTTACCATCTTTGACTCAAGCAACCCAATAATTGCTTCCGTCTCCACAACCCTGTTTTGCTGAAGAGGTGTGTCACTTGTTATATGAACCAAAACAAGAACAAACATTTGCCATCATTAAAGAATCTTTCTTTTGAAGATGGAAGAGCAAGAGATGTTTGCCTTTCAGGTAAAGCATTCTTGGCTCCAGTTGATGTCTGCTGCAATAGTGGTATTACCAGAATGTAATATATTGTAACATTCCTTATTGGACAAGATCCAGATACATGTTTGGGAAAAAGCAGTTTGCAAATCAAATGGTATATAAATTTTCATGCAAATGGTATGTAAATTTACTTAAGTATGAGTGAAGTTGTAGATGTCATTGTATTGTTCTTTTGATTCAGATATGAAGTTGTAATTAGTTGATGGTTATGCTGGTACTCTGAAGATACATGTCTAAAATCTTATTGTCTGTTACGTTCTGGTTATGAGTTTATAACAATAATGTTCTTTCAAGTTCTAATGTAAGATTCTTAATTATAATATAGAATTTATTCATAATTTTGAAAGTTTCATGATCTGAAATATAATGTTAAACTGTGAAATACATGTTATAGAATGTTTTGCAGCTAATGATGGTATATTTTGCTGCTTAGGATATGCTCTGAAATTTCAATCTATTTTAAAAAAAACATATTCTAATATGATTGAAAAGCAGTTATCAAAATAGTCCATGAATTTCTTAGATGTTGTTATTGCTAAATTTGTCACTGGTTTGTGCCTGCTTGTTTTTTGAAAATTCAGACATTTTTTAGTAATCATAGCACAATTTTTTAATTGATCACCCCCAACACAGCATATATGGGTGGCGGTGATTCATAATTTCCCTTGGAATGCTAATTTCTGTTGCTTTTTATCGAAACTCTCAACCGGTAATCAATAGGGTTGTGGGGGGAGGGGTTTCAATTTTCAATGTAAGCTTATGCTAAAATGGTCACTGGTTTGTGCCTGCTTGTTTTTTGAAAATTCAGACATTTTTTAGTAATCTTAGCACAATTTTTTAATTGATCACCCCCAACACAGCATATATGGGTGGCGGTGATTCATAATTTCCTTTGGAATGCTAGTTTCTGTTGCTTTTTATCGAAACTCTCAACCGGTAATCAACAGCGATCAAATAAATAGCATGGATCAGAAATAAAGTTTTATTCTTTATTTCCAATCCATGCTGCTTATTTAACGGTCGTAGAATAAAAGTTGCGATAAAAAAGCAACTGAAATAAAATGAAAGAAAGACTAGGAAAAAATTATTAGCAGTCATCAAAACGTTGACATTTTATTTGTTGAAAAAAAGTATTTTTATTCTGTCTCAAAACTGAAGGAGTTGCAACAATAGTTTTATTTTTATTCCGAAACAAAGATAAATTTCCCCTCGTTCCACCCTTTCCAGACTAATCTGTTATGGTGCTTAATGCCTGAATTAAAATGTCAACATAGATTTCTAATAAAGATCTCATGGGACAAATATATCCTAGCAGTCATAAAAACCTATTTATATATATATATGCCCAGGAGTATTAAAACTGTTAATTCTAAAAACAGCACAGCATGATGGACGCTATCCGATACAAAAATATACATTGAAAATTGTACATATGAAAGAATGTCCTTTAAAGAAATTCCATCATTTTTCACAGAATTTCCATAATTCTGTTTTCATGCTCAGTTTAAAAGCTAGATGAGGGTGCAGCTTTGAAAACAAAGTTAGTTCATCTTTTACTTATTAAAGTTTCTTGGTTCTGTAAAATTTAAACACTTGACATATTTTTTTCCTTTTAATAAAGCTTCTATTTATTGTTAGAAACCGTTAACCAAAACTGTCAACATGGGTTTTCCAGTTTTCAAATTCGGCTGACTATCTGTCGCACATACAATCTACACCAATGAGGCTAGAGGGCTGAAAATTTGAAACGTTTACTCCTTATGTTTTTTAAAAAGCTTCTTTTTTTTTTTTTCTCGCGCATTTTATGAAAGGTGAGAAATTTTATAAAAAGGGAATTTTTTATAAAAGTCTGAACCTTTTGGTTAGTGATTAACAATTGTTGGTTGTTTATTTGTTCAGTATATATTTTACTTAGAATTTAGGAACTCACATTATTTTGACAGATCACATACAGAACTTTTGAAACATTTTAAAGTGGGGAAAGCAAATCGTACCCGCCCAGAAAGGGGGAGGGGGGCTTTCTGGGCGGGTACGATTCTCACTCATTCTCACTCATTTTCAAGATTGAAACTTGACAGGTATGTATAATAAGTGGACAATCCTCAATATATAATTTATCTGTCTTCACTATCTAAAAAAAAAAAACAGGTTTACCATGTATTATCAGTTAAGAGGTTCAATGGATTATGAAAGTTTTTTTTTTTAGTTTTTTTTTTTATACTTTTGATTTATAATTTGAAAAATCAGTGTGTGTGTGTGTGTGTGTTATAGATATAAGTGAGAGGTGTCACACAATAGGAAGCCCCATAACAGGTGCAGCCCAACCAAATTTGGTATGCATACTCAAGAGTCCTAGGAGAAGGTTTTAAAGTAAAAAGTTTTGAGAAAAAAAATGTTTTCAAAGTTTTTAGAAGGGGTTCTATTTACAATATAACTATAATGCTAAAATGGACCCTTGCTTTCCATTCAAAATACACATAATGCATGTCTTCTTAAATATGTTTATATATAATTCTTTAAAGAGGTTCAATATACACATATGCATATATTCTTATTTTAGTTCAGAACAGTAAAAAAGACACTTAACCATTGGTATAATAACAATATTATTTTTTATCTTATCTCCCGACTGGTTTCCTCAGGGTAAAATTTCTTTGTTTTTCAAACTAGTTGTTAAGGGAAACAAAACACTATAGATAAACTTGAGTTAAAGCAAATATGAACTTAAAGCAAAATATATTCTTATTTTATGTTTATATATAATTCTTTAAGGGGTCAGATATTAATTAAATATTTTACCTGGTCAAAAGTGAAGAGAGATCCACCCACACGCACACCCTTTTTAAGGGGTCAAAAGTGCAGGAAGATCTTCTTTTCCCTCCTTTAAGCTGTGAAAAGTGAAAGTAAACTTTTAAGGGGTCGAAGTGGAGGGAAACTTTATTTAAAATGAATTAAAAGATTTTTTAAAGTTTTAAAAATAATTTTATTAAATAATTAATTTTAATAATGTAAATTGTTCCAATTTTTATATCCTTTGCTTAATGTTATCACCTGGTTGTTGTTATTTATTTGTTATTTATTTGTTAAGACCTTGTCCCAAAGTGGTCGCAATTAGTGGCTTCCTCTATATATTCATTAATGAATTACATTTCCTTATGAAAACATTGTTTATCAAAACCACTTTCACAGTTTAATAATTGCAATGTAAGTTATTCTTTACAGCAATCACTGCGAAAACTAGAATAGTCGTAAACAGCCAGTCCTTCACAATAGTGAAATGATGAAGTTGTGGCTTCTATTGACGTAATAAGCTGCTCTTCTAGGTGCATCTGTTGTGGGCAGGGCCACATATGGTAAAGCACTTAACTGTATCCTGTACAATAACTAGATTTTATTCCTGGGCTGGATTTTTTCATCCGTTTCACTTATTGGAAAACACAATTTTTTTCTGAAATAAAGATAAATATTTTAATTACATCACATGCTCATGTTTGTCCGGTTTGTTCAGTCACATGATGAGCTCTCAGTTGTTGAGGATCTCCCCAATGTTGTTGACTGCTGCTGCTGCTTAGATGAGCATGTCATGTGGTGAAGCATGGCATTTCCTTCATTAGAAGGGAATTCCTCCACCCACATCTAATAATAGATCCATACCACTTGCCATTGTATTGGTGTGAATTGTAACTCCATGTCAGTTTTGTGACAGGATAGCACAGAGGAAGGACATCCTCGGTTTCTCCTTGCAGAGTGGTCACCGTTAGATACCACTGGCAAGAGAGATTTTAGGTCTCTTTGACTTTGTGATATTTACTTTGTATACAAAAATGAAGATTAATTTACTCAAGCAGGTAATTTACAATTTTTTTTTTTTTAAATAAGTTTTTAAAAACTTTTCTTTTTTTTTTTGTGTGTGTGTGTGTGTGGATTAGAAATAATATTCCAGTTTTATAAAATTACAGAAAATCATGTTTATATGAAGTTATGTTTATTTTTATGATCTGCCATGTTCAAACTTTGTTTGTTTAACTGATGTGAAAGACATAGACACATGTGTTTGAACTTTCAAGGCTGATGATTTGTGAGAATAAATAAACCAAATGTTTATATTTGGTAAACATCTGTTATTCTATGACTACTGAGTGCGTATATGTATGTACACACATATATATATATATATATATATAT
>VCCN01002736.1:5638254-5671445 GCA_006491835.1 Architeuthis dux | reverse complement strand
ACCCAAATTCCCCCCCGGGGGTAATTCCCACCCAGTTGGGAACCACTGACTTAGACAATATCTGAGTTAATAAATATATCCCAGTATAAGATTTTTTTCAAATTTAAAAAAAAAAAAAATTTTTTTGAACAATGAACCCCTTCTTCATGTACTCTTTTCTGCCGCCATTTTTCATAGAGAAATGTTTTTCCTCTTTTCTTATGGAAATTTAATTTTGAACACATGTCGTTGTATCTATGCTTGAGAAATCTTGTACTTGCAGTGACAAGGTTCTATAATTAGTTTAATCTGGATTTTTTTAAAAACTGAATGAAATATTCTCAACATGAAGCCTTGTTTCCTGTAAACATATTTTGAATATTCATTACTAAACGCTCTTAAATTAATTTGAAGCCAGTTTCTGTGCTTACTTTTTATGAACATCTTAAAATATTGAAATTAATAACATCAGCTTTGCTTTCAAAAATTCCCAGTGGATCTATTTAGATACTTATTATTGTTAAATTATTAACCGCAAACTTATTAAAGCATGTGGGACTTTCCTGTTGTATAGGAATGTGTTTCTGAGGCGGATATCTGGTTTTATAAGTGCTATAGGAGTGGATGCAGGGGAAGCTGTTTAAGATCACTGACAATTCCATGCACAAAATTTGCCACTGTTATACAGAGAAATACCTACTTTTTTCCCTGAATATTAGAATTTCATAAATTTGTAATAAATTCATGAAAAGAAACTTATTTTGAACTGGGCCAAAGAGGGAACATAGATGAAGTTCTAGTAACAATAACATTCAATGTACTATTCAACAATTTCTTAATATTCCCCACTGAAATTGGGGGGGGGGGGTCTTATATGCCATCAAATATGGAACTTATTAATTTTTGACTTGTAATTATTTCATCTTATTTCTGTGACTATTTATCACAATTCACAAACCATCTCACCAGAGGCTTATCCTTTATTTCCAATTTGTACTTCTTAATAAAAAGCATAGAATGACTGTCTGAGAGTTGTAATAAAGAGCAACAAAAATAAGATGAAAGAAATACTAGTCATAATTAATAATTGACAATGCTTCATCTAAGAAATTCAAAATAATATTAAAAGGTAGGGTACTTTTATATGTTTTGAGGCATTTAGTCAACTTTGATAATAAAAACTATATATATATATATATGAGAGAGAGAGTTGTACTGTAAAAGTTGAGACAACACAGGAGTGTAGTGTAAATATGGAATTTTATTAGTTATGTTTTTTCCGTACATGTTTCGATGAATTTTCATCATTGGCAGATTGGATATAAATCAAAGTTAGTCTTTTAACAATGATACAGTGTTGGTGAACTTGATCAGTATTTCAATATAATTATTAAATAACTGAATTTAACATTTGTTCCATGACGATGATGTAAAAAATCAGTAACTTCCAAAATTCTGTTTCATTTTGTATTCTTGTCTTATTCTGATGAAGTTGTAACCAGCAAAACATGTTAAAAAATTGTTGATTTTTACAAACAATTTGTGTTTCTTTCTACATCAAGTATTAATATCAATAATATCTATTCTTGTATTACAATAATAGGGGATTATTTTTCTGAACCTGCTAAATATTGTTTCTTTTCACAGGACAATCAAATCTGTGATCTCAGTGTGGCTTGATACATATCCTGAAGATTTCCGTGAGGAGCCAGATTATCCATGTCTTCAGATGTTAGAGAAATTTGCTCAAGAATACATGGAAGACAGAGACCTGGTATTCCGAGCAAAGCACAAGGAAGAACGGTTCAGAAAAGAAGCTCAACAAAACCAAGGTAAATCCATCTTTCTCTTTCTATGCAATTGTATCTTTTTTCTTTGATTAACTGTTGGCATGTGATTTTTATATTTGCTGAACTGAAATCAAGATTTTAGGTCTATTATTTCCTGTAGATAAACTATCATATATTTGTTGATAGATCTATCTGCATTGGCTGTTATCTTTTTTAATTTCATTTAATAATAATTCTTTTTAAAAATATCTTTTTGAGAATTTTTGTTAGCATTTAGTATTTAGTAAGGGTTTTTATCTCTAATTGTAATTTATCTAATACATGAATTCATTCTTGTTTTTGATTAGATTAATACAAGTTATGCTTTTAAAGTGGTGTTTGTTTTTTATAATAAATGATTTTTTTCAAAGATTATTCTTATTTAATTTTTCAGAAAACAAAATCGAATTCCGATTTTCAATATGCGATGAAGTTGATCACATGATTGATTCAGAGTATCATAAACCACTTGACTTTTTTGAAATCGATAATCAACGATTTGCTGAACAGTTGACATGTAAGGATGCTGTAAGTATACAGAAAGTAGTAGTGATTGATATTATAAAAATGTAGCATGTCATTTTTGTTGACATACTTAAACACATTTATAGTATTTTTGTTGACATACTTAGACATATTTATTTGCGTGTACCTTTCAATGTGAAATATTCTTTCAAAATGCTTATTTTGAAGAAAAATATTGGTTTTAAAAAAATGATTAACTTTTTATAAATGCACTTGAACATTATTTACATTTTAGGATAATCATAAAAAAAAAGAATGTTTTATTTCATTACTAGTTATTAACTGTGAAAAAACCCACACATATATTTGAATTTCTCTGAGATGATTTCTTTTAGAAAATAAAGTATGTATACATATACTGGACACCATAATGCATTTGGTAAAAATATCTACCCGTGTTTCTGTGGAGTTGAAGCGCTTTCTTCACATTCTCTTACTTTAAGACTTAATAGTGTTAATAAATGTTTACATTTTATCAACTTCATCTGAGGTTTTATTAAAAAGTGACTGAACTCTTTTAAGTGGGTAGTAGATATTTTTATCAGCCAAATTTTATCTTACTTTTATTATGTATTACGGACAGAGAAACAAACAAAAGGTTACACTGTTTGATAGATTAAAAAATTTAATTGCAATAACTTTGAGAATTTCTGACTTCATTGAAAATTCTTATTCAGATGTGTTCTGTACTGATTTTATTTTAACAGCAATTGTTCCGGAAAGTTGTCCCTCATCATTGTTTAGGAGCTGTATGGGCAAGACGTGATAGGAAAAGTGGTCGTGAACCCCCAACGATTTTGGCTACAATTGAACAGTTCAATCGAGTGTCCTTAAGAGTTACAGCCTCAATACTCAAACAATCAGAACGTAAACCAGCCAGGGTGAGAGTAATAACCAAATGGATAGAAATAGCTCAGGTAAGAAAGAAGTGTGGCTGAAGAAGGTGATGAATAGTGTAGTGCTCTAGAATTGTAATCATACACATGTGATCAGGCACAGGCAGAGCAGGGTCCAGTGGGGCCATTTGGCCGGGCCTATGGTTTTGAGGGGGGCCTGCTCCAGAGGCATACATGTATATAGCCATACATAAATCATATGTATTTAGCATGGATTATAAAAATACTTAATGAGCAGTTTGAAATGGGGGCCTACATTTCCCAACTGGCCTATTACCAGCTCTGCATGTGATAAAGGACAGATCATTCAATCCCTTCCATCCAACATCAATTTAACAATCCAGGCAACTTTAGAATGAATATACATAGTATATTACCAAAAACCTAACAGGGCGTGTCCTATATGCCGGTGTGTCTTATATGCTTAATAAAACTAATTTTATCTTTCTGCCAATTGACGTATTCATTACAGTGATGGCTTTTTCTTCTAATATCAAGAGAATGTATTAAAGATAATCATTTAAAAGAAGAATTTATACTATTTTTATGAATTTAAGAATTATCTACCATGTTATATAAAATTTTATATTTTATTGATGTATTTAAAAGATATGCAAGTAAATTTAAAAAGAAATGGTGAATCAGATTTCAAAAGCAACTTACTGTTTTCTTAAATGGGAAGGAACTCTTGAAAACAGACAAAAATGAAAATCATAGAGATATTAAAGAAATGTTGCACCGAAGTCATTTAAGGCATAACACACTTACCTGTATATGTATATAGTCACTTAATTTATTTCTGTGTTGACAGATTTTTTTATATTTGTTATAATATATCTGATTGTATTTTTTCTTGTTTCTTCACAGGAACTCAGAGATCTTAAAAATTTCTCCTCTTTGAAAGCCATTATATCTGGTCTTCAGGCACATCCGGTTTACCGACTACGCAAAACGTGGGCAGCTGTTCCAAAGTAAGTAGATCTTATTGAATTCATGATCCCCTTTCTTGTTGTTGTAATTCATTGATCAAATTTCAAATGTATAAATCTATGACATTTGTTTTCAAAGTTTAAAAATCAAATTTGAGCCTCCTCTTTATGCTTTTTTATGAATGTTTACAAACATTGTATATGCCGGACTACAAATGGTTCACAAGGGTATTTTGGAGGACTACTGCTCACTGTAACTTATCCAAGCCCCATAACTGTCCATATCAAGCTTCAATAGCAATTGTTCCAGGAATAATCATAATACCAGTTTTAGATTGTTTTCATTTTTTCTTAAATTTAATTAAGCATTATTTTTCCATCTGATCTGAAGAAAAAAGTTCTTTTTTAATGAAGAAAATCTATTGTTTGTTCTATTTATGATTATCATGTCATTAAATTAACAGTTTCTTGTAAAATATAGAATAAGTAGATAATAATTATGAATAAGGTTTCAAATAGATCTCTTTTTAGATTTTTGTTCAGCTAATAAAGAAGTAACTTTATTTTATTTCAGAGAAACCATGGCACTTTTTGAGGAACTATCTGAGTTGTGTTCTGAAGAAAACAATCAAATAGCTTCGCGAGAGTTGTTGATGAAGGTAAGCGAGTATTTCAGTAATTTTTAAAAAGATTTTTATCACACTTGGTTACATTGTTAATAATACACTTATATAAAATGCAGTGTTTCCATTATGTGTGTTTTTTACACTCTAATCCTAGGTAGAAAAGGGAGCAATACTCTGAACAAAGATTGATTCCTAAAAAAAGACTACTAGGTCTCATATGTAAAAAAACAAAATAAATATGGCGCAGAGAGTCAGTTGTAAGGAGTGAGTTTATAAGTGTGAATCAACTGCTAATCCATGAAGTCTTCGTTGCCGATTGGTAAAAAGCAGCCAGGTGTAAACTAGTCTCCCTCTGGCAATGAGGGTGTGAGTTTGATTCTCACCAAAGGCTTACTCTTTATTTCCAATTGCGCTGTTATTCGTTGCCATAGAAACAGTGGCCTCGAATTAATAAGTTGTATAAAACCAACTAAAATTAGGATGATGGTAAAAACTAGTCAAATTTAATAAAAGTTGTGTATCTTACTTAATTCTTTACTGTTGATAAAATCCCAAAATGGAAGTGCTATTTCGTGATAGAATCTTTAAAAGAAAAGACAGATAATAAAAAATCAGAAAGATGTACTTAGCATTACTCTAGAACAGTCAGCATCAGATTTTGAATAACTTTAATCCTTTTCCCCATAAACTGATCAATGTCTATCTTTTCCTTTTAAGTATTATAAGCACACACTTCAAATTGTATTGCTTTAGGGAAAGACCTGTTGGTGCCAGATTCTGTTCTTTTATCTCTATCCTATCTCAATTTCTTTTTGTTAGCTTTTTTTCTGGCTTCTGGCCACTTCCTCTTAATTGCCTTGCTTGCTGGTCCAGGCTTGCTCTCCTCCCTGGCAACCACTTTTAACAATTTTTCTGTTGGTTTAAACGTGGAAATAATCCAAGTCTTGGCAGGGAATGTAATGTGAGCCATGTAGTGTATGCATTGGGATTTACAATTAGAAAATGATAAATAGAATTCAAGTTTTACAGTTGTAGCAGATTAATTTAATTAATTTTGATGTATGTTTCATATGTGCCTCAGAAATCATATATATAAGAGCCATATCTGTCACACTATAGTATCTGTAGCCATCAGCAGAAATCATATTTATAACAGCCGTATCATCTGTCACACTCATCAGCCCCTTTCCCTTCCTACCCTCTTATTAAATTACCTAAGTTTCTTTTCTCCCCATCTCCCTTCCTACCCTCTTATTAAACTATCTAACTTTCTTTTCTCCCTTTTCTCATGTCCGGAAGCCTGGTTATCTGTACCATCTGCTCGTACTGATTGAGCTACAAGAACACTACGGTCAAATCTAACCTTTAAACCTACTCTTCATTTTCCCCCAATTTTCTCAACACCTTTGTTATTGTTTTTACACTAGTAGTATTAACCCTTTATGGGGCAAGTGACTATATATGATCACCTGAGGACCTGTCAGCCACATGCAAATATTGTAGTCACACAGACAACATAACCCACACCAATCTTTGCAAAGTACACTTGTGCTTGAACAAAGACAAACTGTTTTGCGGCACACCACACCCCATTAAATTAGCCTGTTTTTGGCCCGCACAATAACATTTTAAAATCAAATCGTTTTGTCAATATCAATTTTTTGTATCTATTTATTTTATTGAATGTTATTCTTCAATTCTATGTTTTATTTAACTTTCTACTTTAATTTTAATTTTCAGTCATTTTTTGGGCAAGGCACCATATATGATCACTTCATCAGAGGGGATTTTGTGCCATAAACAAAAGATTTCAGAAAACTTGCAACTGAAAATATCTTGTAATTAGGTCTAGTTTAACATACAAAAAGGTTGTTTTGATATCTAAAATAGTTTTAGGGGTTCCCTATAAAGGGTTAATAGCAGCAATATTATCTTGATTTATTTATTTATCAGATGAAGCATTGTCAACCATTTATTAAACTAATTTTTTTTTTTTAAATCAGAATGCTTATTGATTTGGCTTGCTATCAAATAATTCATTGTACTCAAGTATAATGAGTCTCTCCTTTCTTCTTATTATTTACTTAATTTTCTTCTTTTTTTTTCTCTCTCTCTTTTCTTAGGAAGCAACTGCCAAATTTCCTGATTTAGAATGTGGCAATAAAACCCTGAAGAAAAAAAATATGTTAAAAAGGCAGTCATGGATAGATAAGGTGACATTTTCTTTCTTGCTTGTTTCTTCTTTTTATCTTTTGCTTCCTTTTTGATGAAACATCTCTGGCAAACTTTCTATTGTTAACTTGTCTAATGAGTGATATCCGAGAGGAAAGAAGATCCAAAGAATCTTCTGCGGATATTCTGGAATAAACCCAGGGGAAATTTTATTTGAGCTGTTGCGTATGCTTGTGTCTATGTGTTATATCGGTGCCAACAACTTATATTTTTTTTTTATTTTACTCAAATTAGAAGGAACACTAAAAAACAATAAAATAAGATAATTTCTTTATCTACTACTCATCCCATCTGTAAATTTTCTATTTTATTGATAGATAACTCTACATACAAAATAACATGAAATATTTTAAGCTAAAATATTTCCAAGAACATAAATCCGTAAAACGGATATATGTAGTTATATATCTGTAAAAAGTGCTCAATACCTATATTTATAAAGAAAAATTAAACTTTAAAATAAGTACAGCAGTATACATATTATGAAGAAAAGAAAACCGGACACCTGGTATCAGTAACAAGTTGTTTCATGTGAAACAAGTTGTTACTGATACCGGGCATTCGGTTTTCTTTTCTTCATAATTTGTATCTATCTATCTATCTAGATAGATAGATAGATGAGAGAAAGAGGCACTTACTGTGGTATGTTTGCTGCCAAGTTCGCCATGTAGACCAATTCACTTGTGTAATGAGTTCGATCCTCATTACTGAGGCCTTGTATCTGGCTAAGCTTAGCAAATAACTAGGGCTGCCTCAATATAAAAGTGAAGCTTTGAGCAAAATGAATATAATACAAACACGTTGTGAATTTAATACCGAAGAAGCCGTTTATTATAATCACTGATAAGCCTATCAAAATCAGTTGGTCCCAAACACTTTATTTAAAATGAATCAAAAATTTTATAATATAAAGTTGTTTATAACAATGAATTTATATTGTTCAAATCTTTGCTTAATTTTATCAGCTGGTTATTGTTACCTGAAAGATCCTGTCCCATAATGATCACAATAAGCAGCTTTCTCTGTAATGATGAACAGTTGAAACAGCTATTTAAGAAAATGTTCAAGTTCAAATAATTAAACCAAAAAGTATTGATATTTGCATTAAATTTCTTTCTGTGTAGATCAATTCTACTTTCGATAAAACTGACTATCATTATAAACTTATGACTTTTACTTAAAATTACACTGTTTATATTTTTTTAATTATTTTTCAAATCTGCTTTTCTCGTATTTAGGGAATTATTCAAGGCACAGTACCTTATTTAGGCACCTTCTTAACAGACCTCACTATGATGGACACGGCAATGCCAGACCTCACAGAAAATAATCATATCAACTTTGAAAAACGGCGGAAAGAGTTTGAGGTGCTAGCTCAGATCAAACTCCTGCAGTTGGCTGCACAGATTTATCAGTTCAAAGATGACACTCAGTTTTGGATGTGGTTTGATGCGATCAGAGTTTATGATGAAAATGAAAGGTGAGTTTCCTTTGTAGAACATTGACATAACGTTATGCCATGAAGGACCGAGCACGGGACCCTGATGATCTACTTAGTCATAGGATAATTTGATTTTTTTATTTGATGATTTAACTCTTAATTCATGGACTGCTTGTAATTGACAGTGGAACTCTTCAATGAATAGAATTAAAATAATATACTTGAAATAGGCTTTTTTGACAGCAGTTAATTGCGTTATTAGGCCAGCTTCAGTGTAGTTGGGCTGGGTTTAAACTAATAAGAAAAATGGTAGTTAAATTTGGTATGTCCGATATCAGAATAAAGATTATTTTTTTAAATATTTATATTCTTGGATCTGAATTAAATAGAAAAAAATTTTTAAATTCACTAAATGGTCAGAGGGAGATAATTTTAATCAGGCGTTATTTCCCTTGATAATGACATTCAATATTTTTTATGAATTCAAGCATTAAAATGTCATATAAATAAGAAATATCAAGAGTAGTTGTTCTCACCTGAGAATTGAATAACTTGCCTGAAAAAGATAACTGTAAAATAACATAGTTTGAAGATATTCACCATTTTCTACACATTTTATCTGTTTCTCTTTACAGCCATGAACTCTCCTGTCTTATAGAACCGCCATCAGATGAAGTAAAAATTAAAAAGAAATCTGCTAGGTAAGAAGGGTTTTTTCACTTTGATTTCGTTGGTTGCACTTTTACTTACCAACTGATTATTTGCTTGAAAGAAAAGTAATGGATTATCTACCAAAAAAATGCTTCTATATCCACTTCACTATTTGTGACTAATCAACATTTTAGATGTAGAAAAGTAGCATTTGATACAGGCCTCGCGCTAACGCTTGCAAGCTATCAATTCATATTCATTGATTCTGCACTTGCTCTATTACTATGGTACTATACTGTCTTCAACTTTTATGAACGACTGGCAATTCTAACAAATTACCACCTTTTAATTGGGGGCTAATATTTTAATGCAGTAATTAATGGAATTATGGTATCTATATGATGCATAAATACAAAAGTATTTGAAACTAAAGTCATAGCCTCACTTAACATAATTGGTGCCTACTTAAAAACCTGTAGCAGACTTTTTCATCTCTTGAACAATTTACCAGAAGAAAGTAGCTTTAAAGTTCTTACAATAATTAGACACAAAGAAGAAGCTGGTTTAAACAGGCACCTCAAGAAAGTCTGAGGGTATAGTAGCCGAAACATTGTGACTATAACAACCAAGATAATGACAACAGTTCGAATGAATCATCAGTGTATAATAATGATAATTCCTCACCACAGAAATTAACTGAGAATCTTGAATTTTTAATGCTAGCACTTTTGGGATTTAAGTTTTAAAATATTGGTCATTTGACTGAAAATTAAAAATGTTTCACTATTTTCTCTTTAGTATGTATGCTTTTTTTTTCCTACATATTGTAAAAAGAAGCAGCTTTTTCTTCCTACATCATTTCATTGCCATTTTACTTTATTATATTTAAGCTTGGGCCACAGACCTTCAAAAATGGATGGCCCCAGATTTCCACAGTTTGTATGTACTCATGATGATGGCCTCAGTGTGACAAGTCTGTCTGATTCCCCTGCCTCTGCATCTACCGGCCCACTAGTGAGTACTTAGCGTCATTCTTTCAAATGGAAATGTTTATGTGCATGCTCAATCTACTTTGGCTGCATCTATCGCTACATACCTTTCTAAACTTACAGATTGCATAAAATGTAAAAGGTAAAAAAAAATATGCATGAATGTTAAACCAGAGTTTAATTTTACTTAGTAAATTAGAAATATTTCATTCAAATTTTGTTTCCGGGCAATAGATATCAAATAAAAATTTTCCTGTTTTTATAGTTTTTCTCTATTAATTTCATGTAAAAAAACAAAACTATCAGTGTCTTTACTTTCAAGATAAGTGGTAGATTATTATATAGATTTTTATTTTCTATTAGATGAAGCATTGTCAACCATTATTAATTTTTGAATTTGCCTGCTGGTACGGAAAACCAGGCTTCCTGAGGCAAAAAGCGTGTGAGTTCAAGTCTCACCAAGATCTTATCCTTTATTTCTGATCCGCACTGTTTACTGATCATTGTAGACTGATGGTCTGAGTCATTGCGATGAAAAGCAACTAAAATAAAGATGAAAGAAATACTAGTCAAAAATTAATAAAATATCTCATTAGATAGTTGGTGTCCTTTTTGTTTCATTATGTAAAAATGAGCAGCAGAAATAATTTAGTGACTGAGTTTGTGACTTAAACAAAATTGGATTAAATAGAAGAAACATTGATGTTTACTGTTAAACTCTTATAAGTAGGTTTGATTTTATATTGCATAGCTCTATTTAACAGCATTTGAATATCTTTTAAGCCTTATTAAATTAAGTCCAATCATATTTCTATCTTCAAGCACTTTCCACTTACCACTTAGTCATATCTCTAACTTGTATTTCCACAGTTTTCATCCTATACCTTTTCCCGAGCAAATTAAAAAATACAGCAACCAAATTAGAAAGACAAGCAAGCTGACCCCACTTCCTTGTTAAGGAAAGGCACAATTAAATCTTTCTTTAAATATCCAAATAGAGGAATTTTATAAATAAAAACCCAAATAATCCCAACTAATCATAAATTAACTTTAAACTTAAAAATGTATTATTTGTTTTTTTTTATCTAATATAAGTAAGATTTCTTCCGGCTTATTCTTTATAATTTCTTATTTTTAATTTGCTCAGTATAATTTTAAGTATATGATTGGTGTATTTTCAATTTTTTAATTTGATTTCCATAGTTTTTACTTAATTTGGCTTATTTTAAAATTTGGCCGCCGTATTTTCAAATTTGGTTGCCGTTGTTTTCTTAATTTGCTTGGTTTACTTTTTAATTTGCTCGCAAAAAAGTATAGAAATAATAAAATTCATATATTTCCATATTTTAAAAAATTCTGGTTTTGCAAATATTCTTTATATTTTTGATTAAGGAATATATTCTATCTTGAATTTAAGAAGTCCCTTACACTTCATTATTCTTATTAAAAAAAAAAGAGATATTAATTCAAAGATATTCATGATAATTACTAAGCTTAGTACTGGACAAATGTATTAAAAGATATTTATGAGTTTATCAATATTTTTATTTATAGCTATGAAACCAGTGCCAGATTTAGACATAATCTAATAAGGGCTCAAAAAATTTTAAATGGCGTATATATTTATTAGTTTTGTGAGATCTGACCTAATTCTTTTTAACAAAATGGCCTCGCTAAGTCTAAATCCAGCACTGGATAATACTGTTGTTGCTAATAAGAATTTTATGGCATAAATTTTAGCCATTAAACCCAATCTGTCAGTGTTCTATGATAATGCCTAGCTTAAATCTTTTTGCATGCTCCTATAATATTCTATTTCTAGTTTAATGTTTCTGTGCATTGTGCTTTTTATTTACTCTTTATTTTTCATGATTAAAAACTCTGTCTATTCTTGTACTGATGCCTGCATGCTTCTCTGCATCTACTTCTGTGCATCCATTTTATAACTGTATTCATTTTAATCGACAAGGGATAGTATATGCAGGAGAAAATAATATAACTAAATAATATTAACCCTTTTGAGACTCCTGGGACATATATATATTCTGAGGTTTCTGTGACTGCTGGGATATATATGTACCGTAAATCTCTTTTAGAAGTCTACCGTTAACATTTTAGTTCAGGCATTAAGCATCTTAATAGGTTAGTCTTGGAAGGTTTTATATAAGTAATTTAAGATTGTAGGACAATTATATGATTGCAAAGTTGATCATAAACGACCTATTTCAGATTGAATAAGATTAACTCAACTTAAAAATAGAATTTTTTTTCTCTTCCAATATAATATTCACCAGTAAACTCAATTTACTCCAGCTATATCAGTTGCTGATCTGAGAAGTGTTATGGCTTCCAGCCATATCCAAAAAGAGGCTAGCCAATCATTTTAATCCATAGATATCTCTTACCAGTGAACTGTATTTTTGTGGAAGCAGTAGAATGAGAAACTCTGCCGAGAGCTACAAGGGTGGATCAATAAGTCCATAGCCTGACAAATAGTTATTCCTGAATTTTGTTCTGTAATTTTCACTGTATAATGTTCAATCTTTTTTATTAATATTCACCATTGGGTTAAGTGCATTGACAAGGAAGGTGATTTTGAAAAATAAATATTTGTTGTGTAAAATAAATGCTTTTTTCATCATAAGGCTACAGACTTATTGATGTACCCACGTATGTAGAAGTATTGTTTTGTGATGCAATAGACATTAACTGTATGTTCAGATATTAGTCATTCATTGAGCTTTTAATTTCATCTCGATTCCTTTTTTTTGTTCATCTTTTTCGTTTTATACATTTTGCAATATTATGATTTGGTCTGCATATCTATTATTTTCTTTTAAAACAAATGTACAAAGAATGTACCTATTTTCTGAGAGTATTTTGTCAAAGCACTTGCACAGCTATTCACTTTCACAGTTATTCACAATCTTCACTTTGCACACCATTTTGGATATTTTGCCATTTTTTCCCTCCCCCATCAACATGCAACATGAAAACTGTTCTCTTTGAAACTTAGAAGCTGCTAAAATTAAATTTAATAACAAAACAGAAATCTTTACTTTTGGTAAAAATTCATTTTAAGAATGTTCTATTCAGTACATAATGATTACACATTTCAAGCTATCTTCTATGTTTAGAAATTTTGTGGAAAGAAATTAATTTTATTTTTGTAGCTCCATAGAACTAGTTTGTTTATTGATATATATGAATGCAGAAATAATGATTGAGCTTTCATATTTCCCGGTGTCGAGGACACTCCAACCTCAAGGAGGCACCCCAATTTTGACTTGCAAAATTTTGAGGTGGAAAAAAAAAAGAATAAACATAAAATTAAGTTCTGCGCACTTTCACCCTTAAACCCTCCCAACATATCGCAGTTTCACTTCTTTGTCACTTAATAATGTTCCCTCAAAGCCATGGTTATTTGAGGAGAGTGATAATACTGGTAATATTGATATAAAACATCTAAATTACTACTAGTCGATTGGCTCGTCTACCGTAGTAAACTGTAGGGTAATGAATTTTTGTGATTGCGTATATTTATTTTATTACTTATGATAATTTTGTTTATTTACTATTCTATGCTAAGTATAATTTATACACCTCATTCAGAGATCATATCCAGGAGTTCAGATTCCTGTCCAGCATAGATTACCTTACTCTGGGGTTAGGATAGGTCGAGCATGGGCAACCTTTTTGGTCTAGAGGGCCATATAAGACATTTTTCCTCTTTATTCGGGCCACATATTCACTTAAAAAATGTTGAATTTACATATTTTTAACTCACATTAAAATTATGATATTTAAATGAATAATAAAATATTAAAACAATAGTAATTTTACAGTATAAATTTTAAAATCGACTTTCTGAGAAAAATTATAGATTTTAAATAAATGCCTGGATTAGCTGCAGGCCAAAACAATGTTGTTGCAGGCCTAGGCTGTGCGATGGGCCTATGAAAAAAGGTAACCAGCCCTGTTGGCTGGGGCCTAGAATAAGCCAACTACACCCCCTGCAGAGAGGTAAGACTGCCCCAAACAGGGGCCAAAGTTGCAAGACTTAAAAAAAACAAAAAAACTTTCACCAAAGTCGAAAGACTCTACTATAATTTGTCCACAATAATTCATCTGCATAAATTGTGTATTCAAAAAGAAACCGAATTCGGCACTAAATGACCCACCAAGTGTCAATTTGCCGTAAAACAATCAATCAATCAATCAATAATAAAAAGGTAACCTTCGGCCTGTAAGACGCAGAGTAAATTTTTGAGACTTATTTCGAGGAAAAAATAGTCTTTGATGCCGGGAAATACAGTAATTTTTAGAATGCCCTATTTGCTACATAATTTACAGCTATTTTCTACTTTTAGAAATTTTGTGGAAAGAGGTTAATTTCATTTGTATACCGCATAGACCTTGCTTGTTTATTAATATGAATGCAGCAATAATTATTTTGCTTTCATAGTTAATTTTGTACTAATGTTACCCTGTTTCGTCTTCTAACTTTGTGCATGCATCTTCTAACTTGCTAACTAAAGTAACTTACCTAACTTACCTTGCTTCTTTTCTTCTGTTATTGCTTTCTTGGTTCTGAACCCTCTTTTAATTCTGTTATATCCTGGTACTACTGTCCGTTTTATTTGGGTTAGCATTGTTAGACGTAGGATGTCGTTTTGGTGTTGTGTATTGACCAAAGCTGACATGATCCCTATCATTCAGATTGGCTTGAGTCGCCTTAACACTGATCAGGAGAAGAAGATGTCAGTGAAAAGTGAACCCATCAAGTACAGTGCATGCCTCCCAATTGCTGTATCACTACTGCCAACCAAGATAGCCAATGGAAATGCAGCTTCACAAAATCCTGCTGTTACCAAGGTACCTATTCCCCCCAACTCTCATTTGGTTTTGGAAATGTTGATCTCATACAGACTATTTAACCCAGCTTTATGTATTCATTCTTTCTAAATTCCTAAAACATTGAAAGATATACATATATACGTAGGTACATTAATAAGTTCATAGCCTAATGATGAAAAGCATTTATTAGGTTTAGGTGTATGCTAAAGTTCCCTGGACTCTTTTTTTTTTAAAAACATTTTTATGGAAACTTTTGCACACACATAGTATTTTACACTGTTTATTTTTCAATATAATCTCTTTCCTTATCAATGCACTTAACCCAACGCTTCTCCATTAATCACATAGATCGAGCATTATACAGTGAACATTTTAGATTAAAATTCAGCTACTAACTGTCGGGCTATGGACTTATTGATCCACCTTTGTGCACGCATACATACACATACACACACACCCTTATATATGAAAAAGAAATTAAAACTTGAGAATGACATTTATATATTTGGAAAAGTGAATAAAATTTGCATAGAAATTAAAATATTTTCAAGTGGGTGTCCTAAGAGAAATGTCCTTGAATTGTATTCACTCGTATTTGTCACAATATCTGAGATTTTTATTGTATTAAATTTTAAGATGAAGCATTGTCATTATTCCATAATGTTTTTTAATGGGCTATTACATATAATTCGTAAAATAATTTGGTGTTTTTCTTAGCTTTAGTCTTATTTGCTTCTCTTTTAATTTTTCATGTTCTTGTGGATGGATTCTGTTGCTTGCATATGAAACTCATTAAGCTTGAAATTCTGTTACAAAAATAGTTTTTTCATTTAACTCTTAAATTCATATAAAATAGATTTTAAATCAAGGGGATTAACTTCTGTTCAAAGTTATTTCACTTGCACTATTAGGTAATTTTTTTTTTAAATTTTTATTTTTGGATAAAACAGTTCCATTTTAAAAATTCTATTCATTGAAGAGTTCCACTGTTCATGAATTTAAGATTTAAATAAATAGAATTTACACACTTTTTACAATTTCTTTTCTTTTATAGACAATATATTTTGACTACATAGGAACATCAATAAGTCTGTAGATTAATGATTTTTTTTAAAAAGTATTTTTTTTTTACACAACAAATATTTTTTTTTCAACATAATCTCTCGTAAATGCACTTAATTCGGTGGTGGATATTAATCACACAGATCGAACGTTATACAGTGAATATTTCATATCAAAATTCAGCTAATAACTGTGTCATAGGCTGTAGACTTATTGATCCAGCCAGGTATATTACTTTTTACTAGCAGGGTTACTTGGCGTTGCCCGGGGAAAAATAACTTAAAATATAAAAATACAGGAAAACAAATGATATTTTATAGAGATTTCATAAAGGGGAAAAACAAAATTCCCCCTCAATTTTGACTTCTAAAAGGGCAAAAAAAACTTCTACCGCACATACAAACATTCTCTCTCCACCGCACATACAAACATTCTCTCTCCACCGCACATACAAACATTCTCTCTCCACCGCACATACATACATTCTCTCTCTACCGCACATACAAACATTCTTTCTCTAATGTAAACATTCTTTGTCATACAACTGTTCTTCAAAAAGACAAATATTTTGGAACGCGTGTGATGACATAGATCGCGTTCATCACTCTGTCGTTGCTACTGAACATAAAATATGTTTTCAGTTTAGCATAATACTTGCATTGTGAATCGAACCCCGCACTAAAAGCTTGATAGTGTTGGAAATTTTAAAAAAAATATAGCCCATGTTTGATCCCGGAGTTAAGTCGATATCCATGCTAAAGTTTTAGCTATATAGGCAAACCATGCTTGTCTGTTGTGGGTAGTGGTGATTAATAATTGAATAATTACACGTGTAAAACAGGAATTGGTCACAGATTTCCAAATCATGGTAACAGAATTTTGCGTCAATTGAAGTAGTGTATAGTGAGGTTTGTAATTGCGAAGAATTGTGTTAGACATATCAGTTAGATTTTTCTAAAAATGTACAGTTTTTGTGAGTATACAATACATACATATCAATAAAACTTTGAAAAAGGCTGAAGATACCTCATGATTTAAAGTCTAAAACACTTGTAAAACAATAAACCTATTTAGATTCATGGATGTTAAGATTTATTAAATGGATTTAAAATGTTCAAGTCTGATTTTGTCTGCCTTGTGATCTGTCTGCTTATTTTCTCTTAAAGATTTTGTTGATCTTTTACATTTTCACTTATTCTCTGATGCTTGATCTTTTTTTTTCTCCTCCTGAGCACAAAGTATGTGTGCGTACAGCATTTATGAAAGTGAAATATGCATGTTTTTGCATAAGTTCAAATGATATTAATAGTTGACAATGTTGAAAGAAACTAAAATCAACAATTTATTAACATGTTTCACTGGTAACAACTTCATCAGAATAAAATGAAACATTTTAATGAATTGTTGATTTTACAATTGTCAACTATTGATATCATTTTGTCTGATATCATTATCCAAATACTCATCATAAGTTCAAATCAAAATGCAAAGTCATGCTAAAACTTATTTCTATTAATATCTGACACATATTATTTTCTTTTCATGTACAGTCATGTTTAAAAATGATCAAGAGATAAAAAAATTTCATAGTGACTGATTTAAAAATGTCTAAAATATTCTTATCAAATTATATTCAAGTGTCAGAGCAGTGGTTCTCAGAGTTCCAGATTACGTTCCTCCTCTTGCGATGAAAGGTTTTCTCAATTCTTTTCCCATTTTAAATTGTCATCTAGTAATTTGTGGGGGTGGAGTCGAAGTTGAGTCACTTGTCATCAAATGGGCTTACAGTGTAGTAAAATAGGCTTTGTAAAATTATTACTGTAGTCATTTCTATATTAAGTAATTAAGAATCTTTTTGTAATTCTTTGAAACTAAATATAACTGTATTGTTCAACTAGCATAGTACCTGTAAAACATTATGTGATTATTTACATATGAATTGGCACTGCCTAAGATAAAAGTGTCACTCCCCAGTCCTTAGGATCAGAGTGTAGTATCTATGCTCTCTTTGAAAAGTGTTACACACACACACACACACACACACACTGACTCACACCCAATTTAATTAGGACACTATTTGAACAGTGCAAAACAACAACATTACAGTTTTCACGATCTTGAAAATAACTGAACGTACAGACGAAAGCGTTCGATCAAATATATCGTTTGGGCAATATCTATATATATCAGATCTGGACATACGTTCTTTTGTGCATAAACAAAAAAGACTAACCAAAAAGTTGAAAGTATTCCTTGTCCTTCGTATTTAACCAGACAAGCATTAATGAAGGATTAGTGCCTAAATACACAATATATAGATAGATACAGATTGCGTTTTATAAGAAAACTCACAGATTCTGAATTTTAGTTGTCTTAATTGAGCTTTTCGTGTTTCCCTATAAGTGAGGGGAAATTTTCATTTCATTTTCTTGCTAAAATAGTTGAGACTAGGAATGAAATTGCTAAATCTTTGACAGTGCATGTACACCTGAATTGTACTCTTAAGATTTCATGAAATAACAAAACTCTTTCTCACTCGTTAGCAACTGCCCTCTCTCTCTCTCTGGTTGCTCCTTTGCCTGTCTTCTATTTCTCTCTATTGTATCAAGTCTGCTGTCACCTAAATAAGATGAGTTCTAGTCAGCCTTCAATTTGAAGTGTTGCTAAGCGACCCAGTTGATGGCCCCATATTGAAAAATGGTTGCGGTTCCACTTGGAGACAAGAAGATAGTCATGGCACTACGCCATAAATGCAAAGCAACTAGAATGAAACCAAAGTAGAAGAAACAAATCCTCTTACAATTAAAATGCTTTCTCTATTACAGGCTTCCCCCATTATAAGGCAGTTCTTTATAGTGCTGTTCGCGCTATAATGATAGTGGATCCCAAAATATTAATCTAGCTCCAAAATAACACTGGTGGATGGTTGATCTCAAAATATTGATATAGCTCCAAAATAGCTAGATCTAGCTCCAAAATAACACTGGTGGTTCCAAAAATAGTAACCTAGCTCCAAAATAACACTGGTGGATGGTGGATCCCAAAATATTAATATAGCTTCAAAATAGCTAGATTTAGCTCCAAAATAGCTAAATTGATCACAGCTCAGTTATAACACGTTTGGCTTTTTTGGACCCCAACACCTGTGTTATAACTGGGGATGCCTGTATTACTATTGTTATTATTGTTGTGTGTTCAGCCAATTTCTCATGATAACAGGCTATTGCAACAGATCTTTGTACCTTTATAACTGCCCTAAAACATTGGGTTGCACTTGTAATTTCAATGGGAATTTACATTTGATTTAGCAAAGACATAATTTTACTTTTTAGTAATAATATTATCTTGAATTTTCATTAGATGAAGCATTGTCAACCATTACTAATTTCTGACTAGTAACATCTTAATTTTTGTAACTTTTCATCACAACTTCTCAGACCATCAGTCTACAGCCATCTGGAAATAAAAAATGTCCCAATTTGTTTACATTATTGAAAATAATCTTTTTGTTTTAAAACAAGAAATATGGAAATATTAAAGAGGGGAACTGTTTAGACATTAAACAAATATGAACAATCCTATTACCTTTTTAGTAAAATATTTGAGACTATTTTGAGTTATAATTTTTACATTGTGTCTCATGTTATTACTCATTGTTAGAATTATTATATTTATATCATTTACTTTTTATTTTTAGATTTCTCATTCATCTTCTGCATCATCATTACTGTCATCAGATAGTGACATTACTTCACCATATCGTTTTCCTGATTCCTGCATTATCAAAGTTAGTGTACAGACTGGAGAAATCAGCGGGAGCCATGTCTATAAAAGTATTATGGTAAGTGTCATCATTTAGTGTTTCGGCCAATTCATTCTAGGGCCTTCTTCAGTTGTAATATGTAATATGTAATATCCATAAGGAAAGTCTCTTTTATCGATCTCTTTCTCCGGTGGTGCAAATGAGTTTTATGTTTGCAGATATTTTATAAGGTTTGTTTGAAATCAATTTGGACTTTTCCACAAACTATATTCAACACACAAGACGTTCAATCCTGACACAAACCAAAAGACTAATTCAATAATTTGTGTAACTAGTGAGACAGCTGAAAATAAAAGAGAATCACTTTTACATACCAAATCTTTTTGCAATACCAAAGGTTTGAAATTTATTAATGTATCTCTAAATAATCAAAATAAAAAACAACTTCCAATTGTTTTATATATTTACTAGCATAGTACATATCATGATGAAGGGATTATTTATGTATGGATTGGCACTTCTGTTCAGTGTGTAGTATCTGTGCATTTTGCCCCAATTCAGAGTGTTGTATCTGTGCGCTCTGCCCCAGATCAGAATGTAGTATCTGTGTGCTCTGCCTAGGACCAAAATGTTGCTCCCGGCACTTCTGTCTAGGATCGGAGTGTAGTATCTCTGCGCTCATTGAAAAGTGTTGCGCACACACACACTCAATGTGTATATATATATATATAAAAAATACTAGATTAAATTCCTGAAACAGTTCCATGGCAACAACTGATGATCCCTACAAGAAAATAATTATTTTATAATATAAGATCTAATTCTGTGTAAAACATAAATCCATCTAAACATTTCTCATTAACAGTTATTAGTGAAAAATTGACTTACATGACAATGAAATAAATGAATAAAACAGAACATAAAAACATTTCTGTAGGAAAGATATTTAGTTTTACAAAAACATTTTTCGTAGTAACACCCTGAAGTTGTAAGACTTATGTAAATATAGACTTATATAAATATGAAACTTCTATATTAAAAAGAAAAAAAACTATTTTCTTTTTAAATCCGCCCCTTTTTTTGGGGGGGTGGGGGTGGGCGGTAACATCTCTAGTGTTTGAAGCTACAAAGCTTTCTAGACTATATATAGGTGTGTCGATATGGATACACCTTTTTTTTTTCTTTTTTTTCTTTTTTGTGGATTTTTATTTTAAAGTTACCTTGTATTGTATTTGTACAGTATTTGAGAAAATTAAATTTCTCTACTTTGTACAGCCAAATGGAAATTCTCTCTTATTTTCTACAAGAACCCTACAAATACTGGTACATTCTGAATTAGCTTTACCTCTGGATTGAGATTTCTTAAGTTTTTTTCAGATTCATCAGTTTTACATTTTATGATTGAATTCTGTTTTCTAATGTATTTCAATTTTTCCCCCCCTCTAGCTCAGCAATACAGATCATACTCATACTGTCATCAAGAAATCTTTGGAAAAATATTCTATTGAAGGCTCACATGAAGATTATACTTTGTCTCAGATTCTTCCTGAAAGAGGTAAGTTCTTTAGATAATTTATTAGTTGTCATCCCAATAGATATACAAAGCTGTGAGATGTATATTTAAGTTATCATATGATTCTCTTAAACATAGTATAAATACCCTATATGCTGGTATATACAACAAACAATTAATCTAAAAATAAATGCAAATATTTAACTGTGACCAATGTGTTGGTATTATGACTTTGGGGCTATCTACCAAAGCTCAATACGGATAGTTATGGGGCTTGGATGAGTTGGAGTCAGTGATAGTCCTCCAAATACCCTCGTAAATTATTCATCATATAGGCCGGCATATACAGAAACAATTCCTTAAAGTTTTTTGCTTGCTTCTTATGAAATTTAAAAATATATGTTCTAATTTCTAAGTCTTAAATTTATTTTATTTTTATTTTTATTTTCAGAACTCTTGATACATGTTCTAATTTCTAAGTCTTAAATTTACTTTATTTTTATTTTCAGAACTCTTGATACCCTCTAAAGCGAATGTATTTTATGCTATGAACAACAGCAATACTAATGATGACTTGAACTTTGTTGTCCGTACTAAGTCTTGCCAGGAGGCATTGACCAAAAAACGAAAATCTCGGGGTAAACTCAAGAAGCTGAGTTTGTAACAGACTCTTTCATCCTCTGTTTCCAACACCACTGCTGCCACCGCCAAAACCACCACCACCACCATAAACCTGCCCCTCCCCCCACCAATTTGCCACATTGCACAAGGGTGCAAAATATAATCCCACTTGTCCAAAATGCCACCCAATTTAAAACCTAGCACTTTTTTTTTTAACACATACACATACACAAATGCAAAGTATTAGACTTTTTTTTTTCTTTTTTTTTTTACCTCTCCCCCCCCCCTCTATGCTGAAAAACATAATCAATGGCAGCAATTTCTTAGTTTTTGTTTTCTTAATTCTATTTGTGATTATTGTTTTTACGTCTCTTTCCGTTCCGTTATCATATTTCGCCAATTTTGAGAAACAAGGTCTTTCTGTCATTTTCATCTTACAATTCATTGTCTCAACTCATTCTTCCCGATATTCTCCAATCTTCTATCACTCTTCCACCACCCACTCCCAAATTTAAAATCCTGATAAAAAAGATTTTTTTAAATTTTAAACAAATCTTTAAAAGCAAAATGTATTTTACAATTATTACTATTTTACTTTGGTATTCGAGTTATTTATTTATTTATTTAATTTTTAACATTTAAAGGCTAGAATAGAATTTAATTTCATGTTATTTCGGAATTAGAATTTAATGTGACTTTTTCTGTTTCGTGAAATTTCTATAGGTGACTCCGTTTTAAATTAACTGATGTGTAAAAAAAAAAAACATCTTTAAAATTCCTCTATACACCTACATGTATAAATAAATAATATATATTTTTTGCGTTCACTGCATTAGCACACCTTCTGGTATTTGCCGTCTTGTGCATGGTTTATATGCACAAATGTTCTGGTAATAGCATTTGCTGTTACACGATTTGTGCACATACTGTGCTGAATGCTGTCAAACTTCTGTGTGACAGTCCCCGCCCCCCCTCTTTTTGCTCAATACATTCAATTTGAATCTACCTGGCCACATGTGAAGCTTCTTGGTCTGTATTCTCAGCCAGCCACAAACTGATGGTACCATTCCTTTCACAGAATGTATCATTAGATTTATTTGTGTCTTGTGTTAAAACAGTTCTATCAGGAAGATGCCTTGCATTTCTCTGGCCTTGTATTTCTTTCCAATGCATAGTCTACCAACACAGAAACTCCTTCTGTCTGCTAATGCCATCTTGTTTAGCCTTTTCGATAAATCAGGTTATCTATGGATTAGGTTATCTATGGATTAGGTTAATGACTCCAAAAGAGAACCTGTCACCTCACCGTGCCTTCCCACTGAAGTCTTTTTTCTGTTAGTTTCAATCTGCACTCATGTGACCAATCTGCGTGAAATAATGAAGAATACCCCAGTCTTCCAAATAAATAACTTTAGCAAATAAGAAAATCCTAACTTGGCAATTTTAAAAATTTAATGCTAGCAATATATTTTCCTGTCACCACTTTCTGCACAACTGTTTCTGGCCCAGCAGCTGGAGATGAAGAAACTGTAGGGTTTGGTTATTCACAGCTGACATCTGAAATCAATTTTTTTTTTTTTTTACTTGCTTTTAAGCCAATTGGCTGCCTTTTTAAGCCAATTGGCTGCCTTTTAAGCTCAATGTCAAGTCACTTCCTTTTTATAGAATTTATATTATAATTATTTGCTTATTCCTCTTATTTTCTCATAAAGAACTGTAATTAGCAGTTTATACACCTGGAGTTATCTCCCTTGGACAGACTTTTTTTTCTTCTTGTCAATTTATACATAATTAAATCAATTACTTGGAAAACAGTGACCCGATTGGACTGGAAATTGCTTTATTCCCTATTTAGAGCATTTTAACAGTATGGCGCTAATACAAATTGCCATTTTTGCTGTGTTATGGTAACAAACCCACAAACAAACACAGAAATCAGACTATTATAATATAGATGATGATAATAATAGCAGCAGCTGCCTTAAAAAGTACAGGCTGGTTAATTGTTGTCAAACTCTAGGACAAAGTCAGGAGTTAGCCGGGTGTCTTACTGACTGAGCTAAACTGACAAATCTTAGATATTAACGAAAATGTATCATACAGATACACATGGGCTTATTTCATTCTAATAGATAAATATAGAAAAAGAAATATTTTTATAATTTTTTTATTTATTATATATACAATACAAAAGTTGCAGTAATCATCTTCAGTCAGAGTAGAAGTGGAGTTTGACCCTACAGCAGCCAGTAATTTTTTCTTTATTGCAATTTATCATAGTAAAATTTTAAAGAAAATCCAGACAACTATATCTTTGCTTTTTAAAAAAAGGCTTTCAGCTTAAATTATTATTTTGATGTTTTTTCTTAATAGTAATAATTGACATTACATTTTTCCAAGTATCCATGTCTGCAAAATGTCGACTTACAAAAAGCTTTTAGTTGGTAAAGATAAATGAAATAATGACTGCAATTCAAATAAGAAAAATATCTGACCACAATAAAAGATGGCTGTTCAAGTTATTGTAATTATCATTTATACTTAATAATTTATTTATAATCAGATCAATCATTTGGCCAAATGATCGATCAAATAATAAATAAATAATGTCCTAATAGTGTCATACCCTTGCTGGCAGGTGAAGAGTTAAAATTTTAATATCTAATTTTAGCCTTCATTTTCACTCATGGATTTTATTCAGAATACAAAATGTAATAGGCAAAGGTTTAACTCAGGTTGTGCACATTTAAAGGCATTAGCAGGCTGGTTGGAGGGGTTCTTTTATGTCCTCCGTAAAGTTGTTTGGCTATAACTCCAGATAGTTTTATTAATCACCGCTACCAAAGGTTTAGGTTATTCATGTGTTCACACATTTACATGTGTCTATCTATGTATCTGGACTTTTCCCAGCCCTAACTGTTCATAGAAGAAACACACTCCCCACAATGAGTAGGGAAAATGGTTGTTTTTTTGAAAATTCCTCCCCAAAATAGGGTTTTAGTGGGGGGGTTCAATTTTCAATGAAAGCTTATGCTAAATTGGTCACTAGTTTGTGCCCGCTTGTTCTTTGAAAATTCAGACATTTTTTATTGATCACCCCCAACACAGCATATATGGGTAGCGATGATTCATAATTTTCCTTGGAATGCTAGTTAAAGTTTAAGACTGTTATATTTTTTACATTATATATTTTTGTTTTTTTTCTAATCCTAAGAAATTTTTAAATATTTTATTCTTGCTCATAACTTCACACTTTGTTATATTTCTTGTGGCCAGTTCTGTTTAATTTGTTGGAAGTGAAAAAAATAAATGACCTTATCAAATACGTAAATATATTTCTATATTGAAGAAAATATTTTCTTCAAATGAAAAAACAAAACAACGAATGTTTATCCGAATCCGAAGACTCTCCCAAGTATATCTGGATTGATGTTGATTTATTGTACTTTATTTTTGAAATCTAGCCTGCGTTCACTGTGAAATTGAAACCTTCTAGTCATAGTAAATATTGAAATATACTGTTTTTTGCCTGAATTTCTGAGATAGGAATTATCATTATCATTATCATTATCATGTACTGATTTACTTTTCATCTTGGTTGTTATAGTCACAACGTTAAGTTTGTTGTACCTTCCAGCCTTCTTCAGATGTCTGTCGTATTTGGTAATCTTATAGGAATTTTGAACCAAAGCCTTTATTCAATCAACTAATATAATTATTGGCTTATTCCTCTTATTTTCTCATAAACAACTGTAATTCACATTTAATAGACCATCAATTGAATAAAAAGTTAGATTCAAAATGCCCAGAAGGTTAACAGACACCCAGCGAAGACCAGAGGATACAACAGCCAAAACATGATTATAACCACAAAGATGAAAACACTAGTAAATCAGTGTATAATAATAAAATATATTGTATTTTCTAATTACTGAATTAAAAGGACAAAATTTTGTTTGATTTAAAAAAATCTATCAGGATTTATTTTTCCCTGTCCCATCATCCATCTTTCTACATTCGAATATATTTGCCTTTTGTTCCTGCCACATTCCTTGTACTCCTCACTGTGATATGTCCACATAATTTGCCTTTGCATGGCATACCAAAGATTTATTTATTATGTTATCAGTGTGCAATACTGTATCAATACCAACTGTCCTTTTCTCTTTTACCTAGTCTCTGATGGACAGGCTGCCTTGGTAACTGCTTAGATACAGTGTTCATAAATTCTCATTGTGTATGTTTCATAAATTCTGAACCAGTATATTCCCAATACTATATGGTCTTAAACAAATTTCCTGCCTTTATTGGTCAAACCACATGCTTATAATCATCATGTTTGAAAACCTTTTCTTTATTCTTAAATAGTATTTTCACGACACTAGGCTACTGGTGCGAATTTAGATACATTAGTTTACCTGCTTTCATATCTTATCTTCAATGTAGGCCGTAGTCTGAAAAGCATTCAAAGAATCTGGAATTATGTCTAGAAATACAAACATTCCATTTTTCAACTGTTTAGTTAAGTATCTCAAATTGTTGCAGTGAAAAGTTTTTGTAAATGAACTATTATTTTTCTTATCTCGAATAAGCAGGGATACAAAGGTATTTGTTGCAACATTACCTTTCTTTGAGGGGATACCACCCCCAAAACCGGAATTTGAATGTGGTGCGGGAACTGCACAGCTAGGTGCCATGAGTCGACACTATTCTGAGTAAGTCTGCTCTGTGGCAGGTTCTGTATTGACTGATTTGTTTCCTGTTTTCGCAATGACTGATAAAAAAGAACAGTGTGCGTGAAGTTTTTTTGGGGGGTGGGGGGGACTGCAGCTGAAACTCTTAAAATGCTTCGAGAAGCTTTTAAGAAAGACGCTTTAGGTAAAACACAAGTGGTATTCGCGTTTCAAACGTGGTGATATGTCACTTGACCACGATCTGGCCGACCTTCAACAAACCAAAATGACGAAAATCTTTTTAAAAGTTTGCCACGCAATCATTGGAGATCGGCGTCAGACTATTGATGAGATATCTGATGTGACTGGTTTGTCTTGGAGCTCATGCCAGCGAATGTTAACAAAAGATTTGAAAATGAAACGCGTTTCCGCAAAATTTGTGCCTCGTTTGCTCACAGAGGATAAAAAAAAACAATCATTTCAATGTTTGTCACAATTTGAGGGAACAAGTTCGAAACGACTCATAGTTTCTTTCCAAAGTTGTGACTGGGAATGAGTCTATAATTCCGGTTATTTTTGGGTACCCCCATCGTATAATACCAAATTTACTGTTATTTTGGTTTACCAAAAAGAAATAAGTTTTTCTTATAAAAAGGACATAATTGTAGAAAATCAAAGAAGACCAATAAATTCACTGAGCTCTGTTACTTATTGCACTAACTATCATAGAATATTTTCATTTACATACCAATTTTTATGAATGTGTACATATTGTTGTACATAGAAATACAAAGATGTCGTTTTTTTAATCTTAGTTTTTCTTATCCTAACTGAATGAATATTATGTACTATAATCTTAAGTCATTGTAATATAATTTAAAACTATTTGTATAAACTTTTATGATGTAACAGTTTATTTTTATGCTATTTATATTTTAATTACCGAAACAGTTCCATAAAGGGGGTATTACTTGAAATGTTGCCAACAATGATGACTTGGGATTTATGTGTTTTTTTGGGGTTTTTTTCTTTCTTTTGAACTTCTCATAAATCAATTACATTATTACGAGTTTAAATTAAATATTCGAACCTTTTCTGAAAAACTATTTAAATTATTTTCACAAACCTTTTTGGAAAATTAATTCAACTTTTTCTCCCCAAAGTTTTAGGAAAGAATCCCACTTTTGTTTGTGTAACTTAGATGCAGGTTTAGAGAAACTCATGAAGTTATTAAGGCTTCTCTTTTGTAGTCAGTATTTTATAAAATTCTTCTTTTTTTTTCTTTTTTTCTTTTTACAATAATAAAAAGTCAAATATTTGAGTTACAAGCTGTATCATTCGAATATACACCAGTTATATTCCTCATACACTACTGAAAATTTTCTCATTTCAATATTATAATTGCTCTATTTTTATTTATTTTTTATCATTTACTAATTCAGTAATTTACTGTTGATTGCACAGGATTATCCATGAAAAGGTTGGTAATCATAAGATTATCAGTTATGGTTATAAATGTTTACTCTTAACTGCTGTAACAATTGTAACTGCAAAAGAATACTGATGGCTGTTTTGCATCTACTGCTGTTATATCATTTCGATTTTGATATTTTCTATCTGTTGTTACAAAAATATTCCTGGCAACTCTTTAGTTTCTTAACACTTTGACAATAACCTATAGAATAATAATTTATTCTCTACCTTTTCTACCTTTTAACACTGTTAGAATTAGCAATAGTATCTTTTTATTAGATGAAATATTGTCAACCATTATTATTAATAATCTTTAACTAGTATTTTCTTTCATCTTAATTTTTAGTTGCTTTTTATCGCAAATTTCTCAGGCCGTCAGTCTACAGCACAGATCAGAAATAAAGGATAAGCTTTTGTTGAGACTCGAACTGATCTCCCTTTTGCCTCAGGGAAGCCTGGTTAATCATACCTGCTGCTCTTTCCAACTGAGCTATGATAACTCTACGGTTGGCGGAAGATCAAATCTTTAAACCTACCCTTCATTAAGTTGAAAGAAAATACTAGTCAAAAATGAATAGTACTAATGTTAATTATTATTTGACTGGTTTCAATATGAACTGTTCTTAGTTTGATTTCTTGTCCCCACTTTTTTTATTTAAATTCCATATTGTGAATGCATTCCTTCCAGTATTGATCAGCCAATCTTGATGTCTATTTTATGTTAATGCTGGAAATATTTGAATGGAATTTTACTTCACCTTTTATAAAGTACTTATTCCTGTCTATAAATCCATTTTTTATTCTGTGGCTCCTTTTTATATCCTATATATATAAAACCAAATGTGAAAGTCCTCTACTTCCCAATGTTACCAAGAAAGACTTTGGTTGGTTGGTTGGTTTGTCAGTTGGTTGGTGTGGCAGACCAGTTATCCTGATGTTACTCAGTACCAATGCTCTGCCTCCTCCCACAGTCCTCACTTCAAGAAATCCTTGGGAATAAAAAATAAAAAAAAACGAAAAATTGTAATCCCAATGAATAGGTTGCATCAAAGCAACCCCAGAAAAAAGATGCTTTTTCATCAATGCTAAGACAGTTATTTGAAGCATAAAATTTTAAACTTTTTATCCAAAAAGCATTCCAAAATTTGTTCAACTTTATTTATAATTTCAGTCCCCCAGAAAAACTGAGAATTAGTTTTAATTCAAGTTATTCACTCCAAAGGATTGGGGATCTTTTATCAAATTCTGAAGTCACTGACAACTATTTTCAAATCTTAATCTAAAATACAGGGTGCTCATAAAGTCACTGTCTATTTTTATTTAAACAGAAATTTTCAAAAAAATAGATAGAGACTTTATGGACACCCTATATAATGAGTGATTAATGGATGGTCAGAATTTGAGTTTCAGTTGAAAATGATTATTTAATGGTAAACAAAAATATTGAAAAAACTGAATTCATTGAATTTTGGAATGCTTTTGCCATGGTAATTAAAATGAAAAAGAAAAGAAGCTTTGAACCCCAATAAGCTTTCTAGATTGCCTTGATGATACCACCGAGGAAGCACCACCAGAATGGTTATTTTAACAGCCCATTCACAGGAATCCTGACCAAATACAAGCAAGCAACAAAATTGGTAGATTCTCACTAATAATTCTGTCTGACAGTGGATTACCGGCCTGTTGTCATGGAGAAACCAAAAACATTTCTAAAACTGAACTTGTCAAGCCAGTGAAGGAAACTTCATAATTTTCTCAAAGACCAACAATGTTATTTGATTGTGAGTTAACTCCAGATATGAAAGTATCACAATACTGTTAAGTATCTATTTGTATGTATGTACATATGTTTGTGTGTATATGTATATATTTTCCTTGCCATGGTCCCCCCTTTATTTGTCACACAGTCAACTATTCACTGCCTTGTGACAAATTTACTGAAGATATGGCTCAGGGGTATACATTGATTTTCTTATTATTGGAAATAGCCATAAAATGCAATTTGATTCTGGTTTGAGAATCATGAATGCTTTTACTTTAGACTTCCTTATTTTGTCAGCTGCTTTTGAAACTGGTCTCTGTAAAATACGAGAAGCAACGAGAATGTAGAAAGCTTTTATACAGAGGTTTGTGGTGATTTAATTGAAGAAGTTAGCAGCAGATCCAGCCTGTTTAGCTGACCATCTTCCAAAATTTGAAAATTCAAAAATGCTACGGAATACGGAGCTACTGTGAATTAATAAATTTTCGCTGGCGATTATTTTCGCTAATTTTGCTATCTTAATGAAAATCACTAATTTTCAATGTCACAAATATATCATCGATAACAGTCAAAAGTAGATTAATAAAGCCATTTATTACAGGTAAACAATAAAAGATTTAAAACTCAGAAGACGCTCAGGAAACAGTATAGAAATTTTTTTGAAAAATTCGGACCATCTTCTGGAAGACGGTGTGAATCCGCTCCTGGGTAGGGTTATTCGTTGATTAGAGCAATTGTTACTGGTAATAAATATTTGTTTCGCCTGAAGTTGCTTCCCTTTGCTTCTTGTTACAAGAAGCAAAGGGGATGTAATTTGAAAAAGCTTTTATACAGAAGCTTGTGGTGATTGATTAAATAATTTAGGGTTAGGGTTATTCATTGATTTGAGCAATTGTTACTGGTAATAAATGATACCTCTGCTTTGCTTCTCGTTGTTTCCCATATTTTACCATGAGTCTCTAAAAACTTTTGGTAGGGAGTATTTCAAGAAAGAATATCTTTGGGCCACTTATCTTCCTGAAATAAAATGTGATTTACATTCATAAACGATGTAATAAGATCTTAATTGAAGGGAAAATACCACTTCAAAACTGACAAGGTAATTTCGGTTACCAGCTGTTGCTATTTAAAAAAAAAAAAAAAAGGTATGGCTGAACCTTGAGTAAGATAAAACTTTGTGTAAATCTTTTTGTAAATTGATTTGTAAATAGTAATATCTAAATTCCATGAAAACTGCTGGTGACACTACATACAATAAAAATCAGTAGTCCCATAATTTAATGGTACAAAACAAAAACATAAAAAATTAAAAAAATAAACTCGACGAACATCCACATTGTTTTTGGATGGGCATATTTTACCTGTCTATTTAATTTATTTATAGGTATGAAAGTAAGTGTGTTTGGATACATGTATAGTACAATTGTGTGAACGTGTTTATTATTAGATTGGTTTTGATTTAATAAAATAATTTTTGTTGTATTTTCAGTATTTTTTTTTTTAACATTAGGTGAGAAGTTTAAGACGACCATCACTTGTGTGTTTGTCTGGGAAATTAATACGGACAGTTGTTGTCGACTGTCCGAGTTTCTGTGCTAACCAGACAATACTAAGTGAATTTGTCTTCTCTCTTTCTGCTGTATGTAGTGATTCTGCCTGCTCTCCTCCCAAACCCACCTACAGACACATATATACACACACACACACACACTGTCAAGAGACTACGCACACATTCACACATACTGCCAAGAGACGATGCTTGGGTCTCTGAATGTTTTTCAAAATGCCTGTCAAGATATATATATTTTAATGATTTTTTTTCTTTTATGTCCAGTTATTTTTCTTTTAAAAAAAAAAAAAAAAAAAATGAAAGTCATATGAAATAAATTTTTTAAAAATTATCTTTTTATTTTATTTCTTATTTAAATTTAAAAGCATATTAACCCTTTGTACACTGACCCCCCCTCACTTTACATGTTTGACACCTTCACACTGACACCCAGAAGCTTTATAACGTCTGCTGTGTTTGATCAATATCTACGAGTCAGACTGAGGACAGCGCCATGATTCCGGGAGCAAGAAACCTCACATGAACAGACAAACAGCAAAAATAATGTCTTTCAAAATGCCTGTCAAGATATATATATTTTAATCATTTTTGTTGATCAATGTCCCCAGGTCAGATTACAGATTAGTGTCAGTGGTTAACAATTCCTGGGGCATCGAAACATATCAATGTTTTTAAACAAAATGCACATGTCAGTGGCCACCCGTGTTCAAAGAGTTAAATCTGAATTTTGATTTTTGGATTGGAATTTTGTTTGCTTTATTAGAATTTGTTGTCAATGTAAAGAAATTTTCCTTTCCTGATTCATCCCTACCTTTTTCTTTTTTACTCATAACAGTTAAAAACTTTATTAAGTGAAAGACCTTTACATAAAAATCCAGATATTAGGTTATTTACATATGAATTGTCATTAAAAAAAACAGTAAATATTTAATCAAAATATGATCCAATTGAAGCAATAACTTTTTTACAATGATCCCCAAATGATAATATACCATCTTTATAAAAAGATTCTTTAGGTTTAGTAGTCACAAATTCAGTAAAAGCATGAATTATGGCTTCCAATTATTGAACCTTTTATATGGATTTGAAGTTCAAATGCTTGCAAAACTGATAATCTGTAGGATAAATGTCAAGGGAATATGGAGGATGCTGCAAGACTTCATATCTCAATTCTTTAAGCTTAGACAAAGCTGAGAGGTGTTGGGTCTTGCACTGTCGTGGAGCATTTCATTCAGTTCATGTGGGACCCATTTTTCCAGTTTTTTAGCCTTATTGTCTTAAGATGATGTGATAGGGTCACCATT
Organism: Architeuthis dux; assembly: GCA_006491835.1. Taxonomy (NCBI): domain Eukaryota; kingdom Metazoa; phylum Mollusca; class Cephalopoda; order Oegopsida; family Architeuthidae; genus Architeuthis; species Architeuthis dux. Next base: position 5,638,750 of record VCCN01002736.1, on the reverse strand, counting down.
GAAATCCAGAAAGTTTCCAGAAAGTGCTCAAATCATTGTTGCTGGCCACTGCTGGCGATTAATTCTTCATCATTAAGAAACAGATTTGGGTTCCTCATTTTTTTTTAATATTAAATGTCAGGATACTTTCCAAACAGACCTCATAAACATATCAGGATTTACTGTAAGATCGCCCATGGGCGGTTATTTTAGGTCAAGTTTTTGTAGATGAAAATTTGAAAGCTTTTAAGTTTTAGTGCACTTTAGTATAAAAAAAACTGGACAACTTGAATACGCACATAATAATTAAGACATCAAGTCCAAAACATCTGTCTGTTCGTTGTATAAACAAGAAGTTGCTTCAAAGAAATTAATTTGCTCAATACTTCTTCACTATTGCTGAATGAGTTTGAAAACAAACAAGTTATATTATTTATTTATTACAAAAATTAGATTACTTTTTGTGCTTGCAGTCACTAAATACAGTCTATATAATATATAGACTGTATTTAGTGTG
>VCCN01002736.1:5611834-5621945 GCA_006491835.1 Architeuthis dux | reverse complement strand
AAAAAAAAAAAAAAGTAATTTTTTAAATCCCTTTTATTACGAATTTATTTTCCCGCGAAATCGTTTTTTCTTTATATAAATCCCGCGAAAAGTCATGTGACCAATATCACATCGAGACTTCCGGTGTTTGCAACATGGCTAAAAACGCTGAGAGCGAGCTGAGTTTTCTGCCGTTAATTTACGAAATTATTCGGAGGTAAATTTCAATTTTTTTTAATTTCCCATTTGTTTTTTTGATCAATATAATTAGCAATTGATTTTCTAATTCTCTTCACATTTTGTATTTCTCACTACTGACTCCCTAACTATTGTGAGTGCAGAGAACAATGAAAATAATGGTTTACGTTTGGTCCGTTTCTTATCGTTAGTAAAACCGTACACTTATTATTTCTAATTACTTTTTCATTTAGAAAAGATTTTAAACTTACATTTATAAATAATGGTGTGTCCCACTGATGTGTGAATGTTTTGTTTATTCGTACCGTGCGATATCTGCGTATAATCATCGTATTATTAGATGTTTATTTCGCGTGTGTCGTCCCGGTGTTTAACTTGACTTTCGATACTTAATTCATTTTTATTCATTACACATAATTATTTGACCTTTTTTTTTCTTTTTACTACACTCGTGCAATTGATTTTGTTCCCTGCAATAGATATTAACAGAAATATTTTATTAGAAGGTATAATTATTTGCTAACTGAATATTTTGTTTTTTAAATGGTGAACTTCGCGAATATTTTTGACCGGTCCAGAAGGAAGGGAGATAAACTCTTGAGACTTTGTAACGAAGGGAAAGAAAGAAATTGCTTTTTTGAAAAGGTTTTTTTTTTTTTTAAAGGGATTCACTTACAGAAAATTAAATGGGATCTGATTAAAATATACCCCCCCTCGAACAATAATTGAAAAGTACATGAATTGACTGTGAACAGAAAGTTCTATAGAATTATAAGTTTGCTGAACCACTTTCTACGTCTCTATCTTTGAGTGGAAAACCAATTTTGTTCAAAGTTCTCTATTTATAATACAACATTAACTAAATTGGGTACGGATTTCAACCAACCTGCAGTGCAAAAAAGCACTAAATTAGCGTGTTTGCTCTTAAGTATCTTGGCTATTTTAAACCACTTTTTAGTGTCTTTTTGGCTATTTAAAGATTTAGCGCGACAATATTTGTTTTAGTTGGGAACACTAATTGTTCTGATTGCACTAGACCTGTTCACATTGGCTTTAGTACTAGTCTCATTTAACTTCCTTGAATACTGATTGAGGAACCAATTTCTCGAAATAAGTTACGTTAGTTTTACGAGAAGTCCAAACAAATTAAGTATTTTACAGGCCGATATAAATCTTAAATTTTCAATGAATATTGTGAATATTTGTATAAATGTTTACCAAAGAAATATTCCATAATTGTCTTCCTTGTGCAGTGGGGGTGGATATGATATTTGCAAAAAAAAGAATAAAAATTATTAAAGCCCAAGTCTTGAATCCATGTTGGATTGGAATATAATTCATTTTGTAAAATATTCCTCAATCTGTACTCTTTAAAATAATATCGCTTACTTAAAAACTTTTAATACAAGCTATTTTTTAACTGAGGATGTGAATTACTCTGTCCATAAAAATAGGTACCTTCATAGTATTTTTTTTTTTAATCGAATGTGAACTGTTCTACATGCTACTTAGTGATTGACAAGTACAAAATAAGAGGGATAATTCTTGTAACCATTTATCATGATTTTTAATTTTGTAGTGAATTGCATATTCGTACTTTGGTCAGGATAAACTTATTTACCTGTATTTGATGTTGACATATAACATTAATACTTTAAGACCTGACCTACAGAAAATGACAATTAACAGGTGTGAGCTGGTTTCAGGTTACCATGTTCACGTATTATATTGTCTACAGGTCATCCCATAAATAATACTCAATCATATCGGGAGATGGTTGAAGAACCATTCAAAGTAAATGAGTGGCCCTTAAAAGGGCAGTTGTTGTGAAAATGTTTGACAGTTGAATATAGGGCGGCTATCTTATGTCGACATAAGAGAGCTGCACTATATTCGTGCCTAAAATTGGAACGTGTGAATGGAGAAGCCAACCAAGTGTAGGATAATATATATATATTGCAAATGTCAACTTCATACACTGGCTGGTTGAGTAATCGCTGTGCATGCAGACATAATCTCATCTCGCCTCTAGTCAGATATGGGGACAATGCTCAAATATCTATAGCAAAATGGTTTTCAAATTGCAAAATAGGGCCATTCGTACTATATCTTTTTCTAACTTTCATGTCAATTGTATCCCTTTATATGCTAGTCTCAACATCCTCAAACTTGAAAATCAAATGGCACTGCAAAATTGTTTACTTGTATAAGACTCATTAAATAAGGTATCCCCACCTTGTCTATAAGAGTATTTTAAACAAACGAATGAATTTCATTAAGTACAAACGGCTCCCAACTGGGATGCCTCTGTTCCATCTTGCATAACAACCAGATATGGATTGAATTTAATCACCAAAAAATGCATTAGTCTGGAATAATTTTACAAGAAAACAAGATTGATATACTTAGCCTATCACGATTTGGACTTCAAATCAATTTTCACTAAATCCTGCATCTAAATATAAAAACAACCATGTATCTATTTCTAAACTGTATGATTTTTTTTTGATTTTTTTTCTTCTTCCCCTCTTCTAATATATTCTTCATTGACAAACTTTTATAACCACTCTTTCCCACAATGTGACTGAAGAAAATTCGGACAAATATTTTCTAATTGAGCAAATGAAAAACTAAGGGTGATGCTCCTAGATCAGAATACTGCACGAGCATCACCTCTCCCAAAATAAAAAAAAAAACAAAGAAAACATAACTAAAGGGAGAATGCATAACTTTTGAACATTTAGATTTCTTCTATTGTAGTTAGATGTACAGTATCTGGTTCATGTTACTTTTATCATATATTGGAGATAACTCTTGATTCTGAAATTGAAGATTACTTCCCTGGTAATTTTGGTATCGTCTATAAAAAAGAAAGAAAAAAAATGCTAAAACTGAATATTACCTCACTTGGTAATCTTATTTTATCATGTGTAAAAAAGAAATGGCATTTAAAATATTATTGTGACAAAATTATACATTAATACAATTACACAAATACAATTAATTAAAAAGAACTCCATAGCATAAAAGGACATAAACTTACACTGTAATTAGAATGAATGTAGTAACATAACTAGCTAGCTTCTAAATTAAGCTCACACGATGCATAACATTTTTAAGAAACACGGCAGAAATAAAAACTTGTTAAAATAGCTATAGCAAATGATTAAGACAACAAAGCATAGCCTGAGATGGTTAAGAACCATTCGTAGTAAATGAGAGGGCCGTTGTTGTGAAAATGTTTGACAGTTGAAAGAAAGGTTTCTTAACATCCAAAATTGTAGACGACATCCATGGCAGTGAGTCCCTCTTAGCGTGCTCAGTGTAGGTGATGACATTCAGGGGGCAAATTCCAGGACACCAAGGGTCTCTTCATAAACCAGACCAGAGATACTTTCACACCAACTCTGCAGAAGAGACAATGGATAGGCGTTGTTGTGAAAATGTTGAAAGAAAGGTTTCTTAAATGTAGAGGGTTCTTTCTTGTCTCTTGAGGGCGGTGACAGTTGTCGTCTTGGCAGGCTCAGTGTAGGTGATGGCATTAATGGAAAATTTTCAGGACACCACAGGTCACTTTGTAGATGAAACCAGAGATACTTTTGCACCACCTGCTGGTGAGATGGCGGATAGCCAGCTTGGTGATACTCTGGATGTTGTCACGAAGCACCTTACAATGAATCTTAGCGTCATCCTTTTCCTCCTTAGTCACATCCAGACATGTTCAATTCGGTAAATCCGATGAGATCTGACAAATGAGTGTAGAAAACTCGTCATTAGGACATTTTTTTTTTCCTGTGCACTCGGCAGCTATTTGAGTACACTCTAAGTTGTGTGATTAGGTTGGCGGTATCCATTCTGTTGACTTGTATCTTGCCAAGGGGGTGGTCATAAAAGCTTGTAGGAATAAAGTCCTGGTCTCGACCAGACTTGAAGCTTATAAGGATCAATAAGCTGATGCATGCAAAGGAAATGGGGGAGTTTGTCACCAGTATGGCTGTTCACACTTCAATGATAGTTGTCTCTTAAGAGACGGACACTTTACCTTACCTTTATATGCTAGAGGACAATGACATTCATTTTGAGAGTATTGCATATTCATGCTATGGTCAGGATCCATTTATTTACCAGTATTGATGTTGCCATATAACATTAATTCTTTAAAACCTGACCTACAGAAAATGACCATTAACAGGTGTGAGCTGGTTTCAGATTACCACGTTCATGTATTATATTGTCTACAGGTCATCCCATAAATAATATCCCAAATCAGACTGATAGATTGAATGATATTTCAGTATTACTGTGTCCATGGTTACTACTCTTCAGTGTTGCCAACTTAGATATTGTGTATCAAAGTTTAAATAATTTTGAAGAGCGGAAGTCAAGGGGGATAATTTATATGAAGGAATATCTATAATTTTTAATGTTTTATTATTATCTATTAGATTTCCCAAACGGCTGATTGAAAAAACTTCAACCTGCTCTGCCTTGTCTGCTGACTAATATATATGGCAATTATTAACTTCATACAATAGACAGTCAAGTAATCGCTGTGCATGCAGACACATTTCTTCTATTGTACTTAGATGTGCAGTATCTGGTTCATGTTACCTTTATCACATATTGGAGATAACTTTATACTAAAATTGAAGATTACTTCCCTGGGTAATTTTGATATCGTCTAAAAAAAAAAAATTAAAAATATGCTAAAACTGAAGAATACCTCTCTTGGTAATCTTATTTTAACATATAAAAAATGTGGCATTTAAAATATATTGTGAGAAAGAAAATTATACTACATTACTACAATAATTACACAAATACAACTAAAAAGAACTCCATAGCATAAAAGGACATAAACTTTATTTAGAACAAATGTAGAAACATTTATAACTAGCTAGCTTCTAAATTAAGCTCACACGATGCATAACATTTTTACAGAAACACAGCAGATAAAAAAAAAACTTGTTAAAATGGCCATAGCTATAAGACAACAAAGCATATCGCAAGATGGTTGAAGAACCATTCGGAGTAAATGAGTGGTCCTTAAAAGGGCCATTGTTGTGAAAATGTTTGACAGTTGAAAGAAAGGTTTCTTAAATGTAGCGGGTTCTTTCTTATCTCTTGAGGGCATAGACCACATCCATGGTGGTGACAGTTGTCATTTTGGCAGGCTGAGTACAGGTGATGGCATTACTGATATTCTCGAGGAAAATTTTCAGGACACCTCAGGTCTCTTTGTGGATGAAACCAGGGATACTTTCACACCACCTCTGCAGGTGAGACAGTGGATAGCTGGCTTGGTGATACCCTGGATGTTGTGACGAAGCACCTTACTATGAAGCTTAGCGTCATCTTTTGTCACATCCAGACATGATCAATTCAGTATATCTGATGAATAAACCTAAATTAATGAATTATGAGTGAAGAGTGTAGAAAACTCTTAGGACATTTTTCTGTGCACTCTGCAGCTAATTGAGTACACTCTAAGCTGTGTGATTAGGGTGGAGGTATCCATTCAGTTGACTTGTATCCTGCCAAGGTAGTGGTCATAAAAGATTGTAGGAATAAAGACCTGGTCTCAACCAGACTTGAAGCTTGCAAGGATCATTAAACTGATGCATACAAAGTAAATGGGGAGAGGACAATGACATATTCATTTTGGAGAGTATTGCATATCCATGCTATGGTCAGGATCCATTTATTTATCTGTATTGATGTTGCCATATAACATTAATTCTTTAAAACCTGACCTACAGAAAATGACCATTAACAGGTGTGAGCTGGTTTCAGATTACCATGTTCATGTATTCTATTGTCTACATTTATATCAGGTAATCCCGTAAATAATATCCAATATCTAACAGTGATATTTTTGCTATTGTAAAATGCTTGAATAATAACAATACATATTAGTACGTGTTTGTACATAGTAAGTTACGTTGTCACATTACGCCTTGACTAACTTGATCCTCCTTAAGATGTACCTGTCCACAATGCACAGAAGACATGTAATGAGAAAAGGCAATAATGCTGTAGAAGCAACCAAAAGTATTCATGATATTTATGAGATCGCTTCTTTAAGTAATTGCTGAAGATGGTTTAGAAAGGGTGATTTTAGCTTAAGAGATGCGCCACCAACAGGTTATCCTTTTGTGTGAACTCTATAGAAATAGTGCTATTATAGTTAAAGAATTAGCTCAAAACATGGAATTCAAGCCATTCAAATGTTCACCATCATCTGTAACATCTTGGAAAATGGGTTTCCTATGATTTGACAGAGCCAGCCATGAAGCAAGGATGGACTAGTACTTGAAGTGGTGGAAACTACCTTCTCTACACTCTTATCCTCCAAACCAAAAGACTTTTACAAAAATGGTATTATGAAGCTTATTAATCATTGGAAGGAGGTTATTGATAATGGAATCTATGTTAATGAATAAATTCTAATTAAACAAGGATTCTTTTTTTTTTTTTTTTTTTTTTTTTTTTTTCTTTCTTCTTCTCTCCCCTCCTCCCCTCACTGTACAGATTTCTAAAAGGTAGCCATAAAGACAACCTTGTCTATCATTGTTGCATAAAATTCCAAAAATGTTATTCTATTAAAAATATTCCTGAAGTGCATGGATCTGTTCAGGTTTTGAAATAGTGAGTTAGTAAAGTTTGTACTCTTATTGTATCTTCATATAGAAATTCAAAATTGTGTACATGTACAGTATCTGGTTCCTATTACTTTGGCGTTGTATATTTGAGATAACTCTGCGTTAAAATTGAAGATTACCTCCTTTGATAATTTTTCAATTATCGTCTAAAATTGAAGATTACCTCCCTTGTTAATCTTTATTGTGTAAGAATAAATAAATTTAAAAAGTCATTTAATATATATTATTGTGACTAAGAAAATTATACTACATAAATACAACAATGGCACAAATACAATTATTTAAAAAAGCCAGGGACATAAACTTAGACTATTTAGAACAAATGTAGACACATTTTCCTACAAAGTTAGCTGGTCTTTAAATTAAGCTCACAATGCATAATAAATCTTTTTAGAAACACAGGGGAAAAAACTTAAAATGGCCATAGCTAGAGAAAATGATTAAAACAAATTAAGACGACAAACCTATTGTAATGTGGTCGAAGAGTTATTTTTGTAGGCTTTATTATCTTTGCATTTTTATATTTCCTGTGCACGCGGACTTGCGCCCTCCATGTTTTTATTGGTCAATAAATGATACATTCTATCTTGTATGTTCCCTACTATGTCTGCGTCAGTCATTGTCCTTGTGTATGTAATTTATTAATTTAGGTTTGTTCGTCGGATTCACTGAATTGATCAACATGTTTTGATTTGGGAGAGGGTGGTGTCATTGTAAGGTGCTTCATGACAACATTCATATCACCAAGCCAGCTATCCATCTTGTCGCCCGCAGAGTATCTCTGGTCTCGTCTATGAAGAGACCTTTGGTATCCTGGAAATTTTCCTTGAGAATGTCATTCGTGGTGCCGTCACCTACATTGAGACTGCCAAGAGGGAGACTCACTGCCATGGATGTGGTCTACGGTTTCAGAGGTTAAGAAACCTTTCTCTCAACTGTCCAACATTTTCACAACAACGGCCCTTCTAAGAGCCACTCATTTACTTTGAATTGTCATTCTTAACCATCTCACGATATGCTTTGTCATCTTAATTTGCTTTAGCTATGGCCATTTTAAAAAGTTTTTTCTTTTTTTCCTGCTGTGTTTCTTTAAAAAAAAATGTTGCATTGTGTGAGTTTAATTTAGAAGCCTTCTAGATTTGTTCTAAATACAGTAGGTTTCATATTCCAAAATGTAATGGAAATTATTTTTAAAAAAAAACAAACTTTTAGTTAATACAAACAGTAAAGACTGATTTACTTAATGTTCATTATTTCATAAATAAAAATATCCTTAAAGGGTCGATAACATGACAATTAGGTGCTAAGAACTAGATGCAGTTTATACGAGCAAAAAGTAGCTAAATCTGAATGCCTGTGCACAGCATATTGATATCCATAATTTAAATTTCATAATCAGCCTTTTAACATCCATTGTTGGACATATACCTTCCTCAAGATTTGCCAGACTTGAATTTAAATTTAATATCTAACAAAAAAAACTTTATCGATTACCTCCCTTGATTTCGAATATACAAATCATTGAAATTACGTAAAATAAATAAATAAAAATTACTACAGAAATTTGGAAATCTATTGATCTTCAACCTTGTTTATTTTTTAGTATCTGTTGTTTGAAAGCTAAAGGGAGATAAGTATCTTGCTCATTTCACTGTTTTAAATATTTTATTGCTATATAGAAACTTGTAATGATTTCATTATTATATTCAAAATCAACATCTTAATTGAGTATTTCTTAAATGCATTCATATTTTCTTTCGTTTCTTATATTGAAATATTTTCTTTCTTGTGTTTGGCAGTATAGAAAAAGATTCTCATGATGTTCACCAAAAGATCACGGACCTAAAGAACCGTTTGCAGCGTGGACGTGAAATTGTTGAAAAGATGCCTGGCATCCAGCACACCAAAGAAGATCAAATGAAACGCATAGATGTTCTTCGTAAACAGCTCATCACAAAATGTGAACTGATAAAGAAATACAAGAATTTTCCTTCTTTTAATTTGTCTCGATAATATTGTAGCCAACAGATACACACACACATTTACTCCCTCTTCATTCATTAATACAAACACGATAATCTGATCATAATTTTAGTTTCTCTAAGAGAAGCATTAAAAAATAAAAAGGCTTTCTTTGATAGTTTCACTTCTTTTCCTTAAGAAGCTTACGAAGTGATAAAAATGGATGAACTGACCCATCCCATCTTCAAACAGGATCCTGCACACTGGATGCAATATGTCTCCAAAAAGGTCTGCATTCTTACAGAAAATGGTTGTGAACACATTGGCTGGGTTTTCACAGTCGACCCTGTCTCTTCTACCTTTGTCTTAGCTCAGTTCTCCGTTGATGACAAAACTGAAATAGACATTGTGATGGGACATGCTGTGAAAAAAGTAACCATTTTGGAAGGAGATTCTACTGTGGAAGAAAAGACTATACATGAGAAACTGAAATCTTTGTTTGTTCACAAATTTAGCAGCCAGTGTTCCGCGTCTGATCTTGCTGCTCGAAAAGAGCAGCTTAGGTCTTGGTTGCTCAAGAATCGATTACCTGTGAAGGAAGAAGAGGATCAGAGTCTGTGCATTGCTGAAGTAGTGACTGTAGCCCCTCCTTACACACATGACACTTGCACTAGCATCAATGAAATTATTTTGGCCAAAATTCAAGGACTTATCAAAAACATGCCAAAGGAATTGGATGAATTGTGAAATTTTTTTTTTTTTTCTCTTTTTTTCCCCACACACATTGGGGGTCCACCGACATCTTTGCTTTTGTCTGAGTATTTTATTACACGGAATTAGAAGACCATTAAAATAAAATGAGATTGAATATAATGTTTTTACTTTTATTTTTTTCATTTAAATGTTAATTTTTTTTTTTTTTTTTTTTTTTTTTTTTTTTTTTTTTAATTTATTTCTAAGTTTGTATTGAAATGGAAAACTTCAACTAGTACTAAAAGTATGATTACTTTTATGGCGTTGGGTGCCAAGGGGCCAAAGTTTTCCTTATTAATTTAAGATTTCTGGTTGCTTAAATTAGGTAAAATCTCTTTCCTACAGCATAATGATGTGACAAAGGGTTTCATCCTATCCTAATCTGATAGACATGGTCTATATTGGAATAGGTGGAAAGAGAAACCCAAGAACTATTCAGCATATATAATTGGGATAAACACCCATCTACAGTGGTTTTGAAACTTTGGAAGCTCAAGGACCCGTTCTGTAAAAGAAATATTCTGGCAGACACCTATATTTTTTTTTCTTTCTTTCTT
>VCCN01002736.1:5561097-5572874 GCA_006491835.1 Architeuthis dux | reverse complement strand
TATACATACATAAACATTACTTATTGATTTAACACACATAAACATTACAATATACAATACAAAAGTTGCAGTAATCATCTTAAATCGGAATAGAAGTAGGAGTGTATTTTGAACCTGCATAAGCCCGGCTTGTTTTTCTTGGGGGGTCATTTCTGAATATAAAATGCACATTCGACACTGTTTATTCTTCATGTTTAATCTGGGGGGAATATACAATTTACTTGAAACGCGGACATATCTGAAACAGTAGGCGCTGAATGTAGGCTCGCCGAACGTGGAAATTGCTGGATGTGGACTCGCTGAAAGTGGATACAACCTGTGGTGAGAGACATTCCAGTCTGCTCTCTGCCACTAGAAAATCACATCTACTTTCAAGTATAACCCTGTCTGAGTCTCTCTTAACTCTTTGAGTCACGTTTCTTTTCTTCCACTTTGAACTACTTGAAGATAAATAGGTGGTACAAATGACCCATCACGCAGATACCAACACTTCAAAACTGGGATGCTTCAAAGTGTTAATCTTTAAAAACAGGTCAGTAGTGGCAGTGGTCATCGAGATTAACAATGTCCTCACAGCATGCACTCACGCACACATCTACTCTCTCTCTCTCTCTCTCTCTCTCTCTCTCTCTCACACACACACACACACACACACACACACGGAAATATCAACATACATCAATACAACGATTCAAATATTCACTACTCTTGCAACGATTCAGCAACACACACACGATTCACCCTCAACATTACTTTGAATGCTTGGCGAACTTTCCAAGCTAACTTGAGTGGGAACTTATCTAAACTATTACAGACTGCTTTACTTCTGTATTCCTTCACAATTTAGCCCAATGTAGTACAATAAACATTTCTTTATTATTACAACTTGGTTCGTATTCTCCTTTCTTTAATCTCCAGCACTATGCTTGTTTAATGTCGCTAATTACATTCAACTTATTCAACTTAGCCTACTACTACCTTCCCAGGAGAGCGCATCGACACACAGTATCAAGTATCCGACTATGTAAATCTGACCCGACCTGAGTCTACAAACTGCTGACTATAATGTCGTCAGATGTTAGTGTTTTTGTTGTTTGCTTGTTCGAGTGTTCTTATCCGTTTAGCTGGGTTTAGTTTGAACGCGTTTGGTTCACAACTGTATTAGCTGTATTTTTAGAAAAGAAAAGGATAGAAACAAAGACACGTGTTTACAGGGCGATCGCCTGTGAGGAAGAGAAGCCTTCCCAGCTCCCACTTCCGGCCGTCGTTTTCGTGACCGGGGCTCGTAAAATAGGGGCTGTTGGCTAAATTATCGGCGTGTTTATTCATATTAAAAGCATACACATATAAACATAGATACATACATATATAAACATTACACTGACAGCGATCTAACGCTCATAATCTAGTGACCTTCTAATTCTATGCATTGTTAACATCGACGTCAGACATTATAAAAAACAGTGCAGTACCCAACCTTAACCCCAACCCCTGAAGTTGTTCAGAATCGACATGTTTTGGAACAAATCACAGATTCTCACCGTATGTATCATAACTCATATTTTCAAAATACCATCTTCAAAATCCTGTCTTACACAACATATTTATCTGTTTAAAGGGACAGAAATACTTCACTCCATCCAACCACTTCCTCTCTTAACAAATGTTGCTTTTCTCAAATGGTCACTTATTCAGTTATGGACAGAATTACTTTTCTCATTGTAAGAATAAATTAAATAAAACTTAATTTACTGTATTTTTTCCATGGCGATTTACACTGGATAAGTCGGTATAAAATAATCAATTCTATTTATATAATTCGCCACCGTAAAAAAGGTTTTGGTAACAGCTTGTAAGCTACAGATAGCTTATTATACTGGTATTAGTAATATTATCTAGAAGTTTTTTATTAGATGGAGCATTGTCATCCATTATTAATTTTTGACTAGAATATCTTTCATCTTAATTTTAGTTGCTGACGGTCGCGGTTGCAATGAAAATTAACTAAAATTGAGATGAAAGAAATATTAGTCAAAAGTTAATAATGGATAACGTCAATATCTCTTCCGAATAAAACAAAAACGAATATGGCGTGATAGACTCCAAAGATATCTTTTTTCTTTCTTTTACAGATGGTTCTTTGTCGATTATTATACGTTCCTGTTATTTATCTTTCGTGTATTTTCCCATGCACTTTTCTATTGGAATCAAGGTTAAGATAGAGCGCCAATATCTACTCCGCAGTGCGTATATTACGTAATAAAAAAACAATATCTATTTTACAGATGTTACATTCACATATCTCGGCATTTCGAGGAACATACACATATTTCGATTAACTAGATTCCTGACACAACATATACTAGAAAGTACCCAGAGAGCGCATGCCTCTGTCAACGCCGCTACCAGTAACCTTAAACATCATTGAAATCACTTAGTTAATAGATCAGAGTTAACTGTTTAAATTTCGACTGTTGCATATATTCTGTGATTCATATATAAAGAAGCTGAGAGATAAATCAATGCAACGAAAGGCCCTGGACATATAACTACAACGTAGAGGAGGTAATTGTACATGGATCCGCTCAAAAATTTAATCAGTCCTTCCTTTCCAGACAATCCGAACTTTGGAGATATCTTGCAGACAGGAAAACACACGAACAAACAGACGCAACCAAAAACATATACCTCTTTACAACTTCATTGACAGAGGTAAATAACATGGAAATATTAAACATATTGGTTTCTCAGACAAATCGAACTCATTCTTGTTATTTTTGCTGTTCACACGTTTCGGTCAATTCATTCTACGACCTTCATCAAATCTTCTTAAAATTATAGACAGCATTGGTTTCTCTTTGAATTTCGAGACAAAGCGTTGTTATTATTCAATATTATTTTCAGATAACTATCCTCATCTTTGTTGTTTTTATCACAACATTTCGGAAAGATTAGGTGGAAAAGGGGAGTTTCAAGTTTTTTTTTCACTAGGAAAGACGCTAGACACGTCAAAAAGCCAAGGGAAGATGGCAATATAAATAATAAAGGGTCACATTCAAACACCTGAATGAATGAATACATGAAGGCCGGAGAGTATACTGGCTGAGACGGTGTGATAAAAACAACCAAGGCGAAGATGCTAGTAAAAAAAATATATAATTGAACAGAATGGTTTACTCCTTTTTATTTAAAAACTGAGTCGGAGGTGCGAGGTAGCATAACGGTTATCAACACAAATTTAAATCGGCTAAGCCGAGTTCGAATTTCGGCTGGAATTGTTTATCTCCACATACCGCTAATACCCTTAGTAAAGGTATGAATTCATGTCGCTGTACTCTAATTCCATCGGCAGATATTTCGACAAAAATATCTTCTCTCTTCCATACCACAATATTTGACGGAAAACAGAGTTGGTGAGTGAACCATAACTGCCGCACACACAGTAATAACTGTAAAATGTTGTTACAACCATTGTCAACCTCGACAGGAACTGTTTTTGAATTTCCTGTTTCAATGATATTTTTCCTTCATTCAATGTTATCTTGGTAATGTAAGAATATTGTATAAAAGTAAAAGAGTAGTAGTTAGACAGACCTTCACCGCCACTCGACGCCCGCTGCCTGGCTTTGGCATTTCGTCTGGTAAACAGGAGTAGTCAGTAACTGCTCGATTGGATTGCTCGTCGCCCACGTTGTTTATTTTTGTTTAACCGGTCGATCGGTTGAAGTGACTGGAAGGGTTGCACTGGAGTTTTGTGTTGTTCTTCTTTGTTGTCCCTTTTCTTCATTTGGTCTTTCGAGACAGTTGAATGCAACAAACGAAACAATAAGAGAAACGATGAGTTGGTTTTGTACTGCTACTCCACGATATTTTATTACGAACGATTACAACGTCTGTTGAATCGTGCGTTTTCTGCTACAACTGGAAAACACTACCAAGTGACTAGGAAAGATAGCTGGGGCTCTAATAGTAGTAATTTTACCTGGACGGGGCCGTAATTCTCCTCCTGGTTCTATGAGTGGACGTTATGCAGGATGAGAAGAGATCGCAGCTTTTGGTTCGAACCGTTACTCCAGGCAGGCAAAGCCGTGATTGCGGTAACCCGCAAAAAGCTGTGATTATATGGAGAATCCAGACAAAGGCAATTTGTTATCGAACCAGGGGAATTCCGATCCCTAACGCTTACCGTTACGTCGAGCTTCCGATTTTTGATAAATTACCCTTTTCAACTCTTATCTTTCTCTGAAGAAGCCGTCTGTCTTGATAAACAATGGAACGACACACCAGAGCGCAAGCGTGGGCGAAGCGTATGGAGATCCTGGGATACCCTGTCAACAGAATCCCCCTCTCAACCTCGCTGATGAAGTACACAATAAAGAAGAGCGTTTGGCTGCAGGAGCTGCCGGTAGGACATCAAAGTTGGCATCCAAGCTCCACTCCATGGTTTGGAATTCTCCTAGACTGATTATCTTTCCAAGGCTAGAGAGCCCACTCACTCTGCTATTGTACTCATCGAGCAGAAGAGATGGATTCATGCCTTTCCCAAGGGCGTTAGTGCGGAATGAATGTAAACAGCCTCGACCGATTCCATTGTCCGCGCCATTAACCGCTACGCCCCTCGCACCTCCTATCTTTCCCTGGAAACTCTACTCTGTTATTCGCAATTGTACTTACCTTCAGAAGATAAATAATTTATGGCCTGAAATCGTCCATTTCTCAACTAAGGAATTCCTTAGTTGAGAAATGGACGATTTCAGGCCATAAATCAATTATTTATCTCCCAAAGAAATTCTAATTATTAGCAGTTTCATTTACTTCACTAAATTCCAGGGCAACTGGTCTCTCGGGCCCGGGCTTGATGATCGAGCCATTCTGTGCCATTAATTATTTCTGTATTTTCTTAAGAATTCTAACACTTATATTTCCGAAACTCTCAGCCAAACTTTCATTTCGACCCTGCACTTTTGGTCAACGGGGGGAGTGTCACCCAATCTCACGAGCCATTGTCCCGACACACCGTCTATACCTGTCTCCAACATTTTTTCACGATACGAACCCCAAATATTACTGAAACACTTAGAAAGAACACTTAAACTTGATAATGTGTTATTAATGTTTTACCTAATAATATACGTATACATCTTTTCATTTTCCTTTATTAAAAACTATACCACTTCATAAAAATAACGCGCTGTAAATTAATGAAAGTTAATATAAACGATACCTAACAATCTCCGGAGAGCAGAGATGATTCGACAGTGTTCATAAAATGAAATTTTTGTCAAAATCGAAATGTTTTATGTGTTATTAATGTTTTACCTAATATTAACAATTTTGATCAACTTCACTGTCAAACCTTACTGACCAACCCCGTCTGAACCCCTTTTTTTCACGAATCCCCAAAAATTCTTCGCGGACCCTGTAGGTACGTACGAACCAGGTTGGTGACCACTGGTCTATACCTCTCGCCTCGGGGTTTCTCTCCCTTTTCTCTGGAGATACTTCCCATCTGGGATTTCTCCGAAACCCCGCATTCGACCCGTTCCCCGAAGGTACGTTTTACCCACGTAGTGCAGGTCGTTCGTCAAACTTCCCGACACGCGTCTTGTGCGGATTGGAGGTTGTGTTGTATATTGGTCCTGGACTTCATTATAAAGGAAACTCGAAGACTTGCTTGTAAAAATATCTGGACATATTTTTATTACACAACATACATCTTTGTCGGCCGGAGAGTGAAGAGTGGAAGAGAGATAAGAACCGCCAGTCTGTCCCCAACAGGGACAGCGTTCTTGTGCCTTTCGGATCCGCTGATATCTGTCTCTTCTTTGAGTGTCGAGATTTCTGTCCGCTCTGTTCGCTGTTCTTGGTCTGCTTTATAGGTTTCTCTAACACCTATGTGGTGTGAATCACGGTGTCAATCACCGGTCCCATCCTGTTTTAGACACTGACAATATTTAGACAATATACCTATTTCCTGAGGTGACTGGGTTCACTTACATTTCCGCCCAGGTGTCAGTCCGGAAACACATATCATAACAGTTGTTCTGAGCGGGCAACATCCCTAACTGTGAGTTAACTACTCAGCTTAACTACATGTGCAGTTACTTATCAAGCTTGTAAAATCTGACCTGAATGGTTTTACCATCTTGCCAAAGGTCTTCGTTTTATATCTGTCTTCCACATCATGAGATGTACTAAAAACGAAACTAATCCTAAAACACTATTAAATCCACGCACCATAAACATTTCACAAATATCTTCCATGACCCAGTAGATCATCAGAGTACCATGTTAGGACCTTCATGGCAATTCTCGCGACAATGGGGGTTACTTGGATTTCTCTGTTACCTCTCCAATAAACATGCACCAGGTGGTACTGGATTACATGGTACCAGCAGCAAAGTATACTGGGAGAGGTGGATTCATGCCTTTACCGAGAGCATTAGTGCAAAGGGACCACAAAATACCTCAGCCAGAATTTGAACCCTATTCGCCGATTCCATTTTCCGTGCGGTTAACCATGAGGCCATCTCTGTACCTCCACAAAAATATATAAATTCACTCAATTTTTAATGGAATTTTTCGTGACTCTACACGCTTGTAAAATTACTGATAGACGTTTTTTTTTAACCAGGGGTATCAGAGAATGTATTTTGCTGGTTGATCAGTAGTCCATAGTAGAATGGTTAGCGTACTACACAAAACTTGTGACTATCACATTAACCATTCTACTGTGGACTACATTAATTTGGTAACGCGGGTTCTGAGTAGGGTTACCAGATGCAAAAATGAAAAAAGAGGACAATCTATTCTGAAATCAATGAAATGCAGGACATTTCAAAATAAAACAAAATTTAAGATATATAATTTTATTACAAAAGAAAACAAAACAAATCTTATAGCATGGTGCATACTTTTTGGAGATGGCTATTTTTAACAAAAGTTCTTCATTTCTTAACAGATAGCTGTAAAAATCAATGCACATCATAGCCTTAAAATTGTATTGTGTGAGTATTAGGGCCTTCACTGACTCCACATCGAGTCTATTCCGCACATTGGTCCGCTGAGCGTTTATTAGCGAAAAACATCTCAATGTCTGCATTATGAGTAGAAATACACAAATAAAATTCACTTATTTTAAGTAGTTCTGAAAAGCAATCGATAGTGGAGCAAGATTTAAACAATACCCTCCATTGTTCATGCAGCCTGTGATCTTCAAAAAACCTAAGAGCAATCTTATCAGAATTCAGGGATGAAATCGGGTTGCAAAACTGGTCGTATACTTTTATGTCATCAACGATAACACCTCTTTTGTTCAAGAACTGAATACATTGAATCAAATCACCATAGTTGTACTTTTCCTATCCTTTAAGAACCATCCACTCAAAACACCTTGTTCGTGAAGGTGGGTTGTACTCCGTATGCAGGTAGTCTCACGCACCGCGAGTGAGATTTATGTTGTAAATGTAACACAATGTAAGCCAGAAGACAGGGGATTTTAAGGTGAAAGGAGGACATTATATTTTAATTGAAAAAAGGGGGACATGTCCTCCTTTTGCATACCATATGGTAACCCTACCTGTGAGTCACAGGCTACTTTAGCGAATACTTTCAAATGGCCTCGTGCTAGTTGTGTAAAGTGAAACAAAGATTCCTTTATCGAGATAGCAACGAGAATGAATTGATTAGAAGCGTGAGAAAAGTAGTTTGTCATTGCATAAGACGAACGGGCCTCGAATTTGAGTTTTATTTTGACCTATTAGCAACCGTTAACCAAAACGGTCAAAATCAACATAGGTTTCTTCAGTTTTTAAGTGGGTCTGGGTGGCTATCTATCTATCTATCTGCCGCGCGTACAGGCCGCACCAATGGAGCTAGAGAACTGAAGATTTTAGCATTTACTCCTTATGTCTAGAAAAAACGTTTTCTTTTTCTTCTTTTTAAATTCCACCCAAAATAGGTTTTAGTGGGGGGGGGGGCAATTTACAATGTAAGTTTATACTGAATTGGTCCCTTAGTTTGTGTCCGGCAGTGTTCACGCTTGTTTTGTTTTTTTGAAAATTCGGATTTTTTTTTTAGTGATCACCGCCCGACAAAAGGCGAGAAAAGTAACTTATTAATTGATCACCCCCTAACACGGCATGCTGCCAAAAGACGTTGGTTCTATTGGGTGACTAACCAGACCTCTCTAATTTAAAGTTAGGTGTCTTTGTTTTGCTTTTAGCAAGTACTAATCTAATGATTTACATATTTACAAGGACCATGGCTATTGACTGAGATGGTTACTTATTTCCCCCCAATGTCCCAATAGTTGGTGTTCTATCCTATGTGAAAGACAGGATTCTGAATGCATATATCTATATATATAATTCGGTGGTGTCCGTCTGTATGTCACTCACGTTATAGAAACTACCTAAACATGGGCACAGTCCAATCAAATTTGGCATGCATACTCAATGAACCATGCGGAAGGTCTTAAAATAAAAGGTTTTTGGATTTGGGGAATAATAAATAATATTGTGTGTTTTGTGTTCACGCTCACACCGATAATAATGATCTGATTTCTATCTATCTTACTGTAATTCACCTATTTTTTTTGTGAAATCCCACCAGATATTTTAATTAAATGTGATCCAAGAATTCATGTTGGTGATGATTTTGAAATAAGGTATGATTCAATAAATACATAGTTCAAATCCATGATCTTTTATTGGGGCCAAAGGTCTCTTTTAAAGGCTTTTCGCGGGAGCTAGCAAAAAACCGGTCTTACGCTTGTTTCTTTCATCGGCGATTTCGTCGTTATTTTGACTGCAATTTCGAACAGTTTGTCAGCATAGGACAGCCTGTTTATACTGAATAAGAAAATTTTCTAAGTTTAGTCATTCTATCGATTTTTCATTCATTTTTTCGCTCGCAAACTTCGAGCAGTTATGGTTAAGCTGGCGAGTGCAGTGCCTGTAGCGTATGTTATAAATTGGTCCTAAAAATATTTTGAATACACATAAATATTAGAACATCATTTTTTTTACTTGCATAGTAAAGTAATTAAATTCTTTCTGTTGCTATACAGCCAGATAATACAACAAATATGTCTGACATTTCAGTAATGTTATTACTTCTTTTTTGTTCTGATTTTGTGCGGCGGCCATCACGTTACATCGTTTTTTTAAAGTGTAAACATAAGTTTTCAAACTGGGTTAAACTCGGAGATATTTGTGTTTGACATATAATTATATGAAAATGTTCTTCAATCTTTCATCTTATTAATAACACAAAGATTATTACAATACAATTGACAGGTTACAGTTACGTCGTCAGTGTTACATCTTTGTTATTTGTGTGTTGGTTGTTATTTCTGTTTTTAGCTGTGTTCATTAAACGCTTTTGGTTCTAACCGTATTTAGCTGTATTTAGAAAAGCCCTTCCCAGCGCTCACATCAGGGCCCTCCTTTCCGGGACCGGAAACGGGGATCGTTAATGGGGGCTGTTGGGTAGCTTGCGTCGGCGTCTTTATTGATATTAAGCATACATATATACGTATATAAATATTACAGTTACTAGTATTTTAAAATGTTTCAAATACCTTCATATTTATGCGTCGTATATGTGCCACACAGATACCACACTTCAATTAATTACTGTGCTAAAATAATAACCCCAATTATTAAAGGTGATACTTTGCTAAAATCGCTAACCTTAAACACCCAGTAGTTCATAAAAGTTGAAGACAGTATAGTACAATACTCTAACGGGCTTTTGACAACAAAGCGACAGACGTCGATAAAAAACGCCCGAAATTAGTAACCTGTCAATTTTATTGTAGTAATCGTTGTGCTATTAATAAGAAGAAAGGTTGAAGAAAATTTTCATACAAAAATTATTTGTGTAAACAATATAAACTCGGAGATATTTGTGTTTGTCTGGATATTTAAAAAAAAAAAAAAGATTTAATAGTGCCTTCCCCGAGCATGGAAGCGGGGTGGGTGTCAGGGCCCCCTGGATCCGTCCCTCGATCCACGCGGTGATTACCCATTTCATCGATTCAGTTCGCTTGTTTTTAAAATTTTATCGCCGTATTTTTTAATTTGGTTGCCGTATTTTTTAATTTGGTTGCCGTATTTTTTGTTCTGGAAAAGGTATAGTTTTGTTCAAAATGGCTGCAAGTATCTCCACAAACCTGCGAAGTTTTAATATCAAACGAAATGCAGTCGTCAATTTCGGATGGGTTAGAGATTAAGCAAAAACAATAACATATTTTTACATCAAAAACGTATTTTTGTTATCCCCCTACAGAGAGGATCTTGGCAACAGTCTGCAACTGTTGAAGCCACGAATAGCTGGAAGAAGGTAGCCAGCAATTCGACTCACTAACCAGCAAAACAAAAGAACGAACACGTTTTCTCTATGAAAGGAAATATCTGGCAAGTTTGCAGCGAAAACTGAATATTTTGTAGTTAAGATTAGTATCACTAATATATGCGAGCGAATATTTGCTTTTAGCTTGCTAATAATCACAGACAGATAAAACGGTTTAAACATATCAATTGTTCAAATGATTCTTTGGACAGCCACGTCAGATTTCGTTGCTCATCTAGTAATTTTGCCAGATCGCTTGCGTTCGAATCCAGGAGCAACACTAAAATTCACATGGTGTAATCACGATAATTAGCCAATCTAAACTAATAGGGCATTTTTTATCTGATTATAATCATTTAACTCGTGGTTTTGTCTCAAATACAACAAAATCAGTGATAAAATCATAAACCTTTCACTAACTCAATACTAGTTATACATACAAGTTACGAAAGTCCTCCTTCACTCGATTCGACATTGCCCTTTGGCCGTGATTTTGATATTTTTCCTCCCATCAATGACAAGATTAAAGTTCTTTGTTCGAAGAGGTACACCTGTTTCATAACCATAAGTTTACGTAATTGGCAGTTATGTTTGTTCTCTAAGATTAAAGAAAGTGTATTTTTGTTGTCTCGGTAGAATTAAAAGTTTTATGGAAAAGATGGTTCAGGATTAAGTGCTTATACCCATATGGCGATGTCTGTCTTGCGCCATAACTTGCTTTAAACATTGAGTTTAGACTAAAAGAACACTGTATACGTGAACCAATCGATGATTAAGAAACAATTGATATGTAAAGATATAGTTTTGGGAAGGGTCATTAATATTCAAATGGTTCTTCGGACTATTGAACTCCTTGTTGTTTGTGTTGTAAACACGACATTTTGGGAGATCCATTCTTTGGCCTTCTTCAGGTGTAAAATCCGAGTGTGATGAGATAAACAGAAGTTTTTTAAATTTTTTTAAAGGGGGTGACCCTTATAACGCAGGGCCAGGGTGTTTCTGTGTCTTTGTCTTGTCGGGTTTAGGTCTGTTGAGAAGCGGAAGCCGCACTTGTCTGACTCATGTATTTAGATGTGAGCTGCTCCCAACATCGTTCTCTGTCAATACTCTGGACTTCCTCCCAGAGAGGAAGATGGTCGCCTTTCTCTCTCCAGTTGTGGTCGGCCATAGCCAATTCTTCTATCTCGCCCTTGATTAGGGCTTTTTTGTGTTCATCAATTCTGACCTTGAGGGGGCCACTAATTGACGCAAGCAGTTAATGAGTCCTTTTTTTACAGAGTATGGGTGGTTGGAATTAAAATTTTAGGTAGAGACCACTATGTGTGGGTTTTCTGTAAACAGGTGTGCTCATACCATTTTCCGTGCGTGCTACCAGAACATCCAGCAAAGGGAGCATGTTGTTGTGTTCTTTTTCCATCGTG
>VCCN01002736.1:5536402-5552335 GCA_006491835.1 Architeuthis dux | reverse complement strand
TTAGGCGGTCGCCTAAGAGCGCAAAGATTTTAGGGGCGCACTCCAAACTGAAAAAAAACAAACTGTATTTACTCATGTATTAGTCGACTTTTTTTGTAGTAACTTCTTATTTCAAAAGTTTATGTGCGACTTTTACTCGGAGTTAAGACAGCAATCATTAATAAAATGACATTTTAATAGGTAAGTATTTCATTACGTTATTTGTATGTGTGCAAGTGTGTAAAAACACACCCAGATATATACACTATATGTTTCTTCTATACATACAGCTGCAATAACGTTAAGGGAGGCGTGTCAGTTACTAACCAATAAACTTCATGTACGTCAGAGATTGGACCAATCAGAAAGAATCTTATGGTAAAGCAACAGTTGCGAACTCAAAATAAGGTCAAATTCGCCACTATATAAACTCAAATATACGAACCAAATTACAATTTGAGGAATTGGCAACAAAAAAACCAATAGCTGAGGAACAGAACTGACAAAGCGAAAAGAACTTTTTAAATATTCAAGTTCGGTGCTGTCGTCCTTGTCGTCTACCATCGCAACTTTATCAACAATGGCAGCAACAACACACGTGGGCCATGGACAACAAAATAAACAACTCGTTAGACCACCAGTGCCGCTATTAGATCCGTCAGATTATCGACCCGAAAACAAACAAGAGTCAGAATTTAGAAACTTCAACAGCAATGACATCACCAACAGAGTTTATCAGACGTACAAAAAAATGCACACCTTCCAAACGGTGGGCTATGTTCGACAGAGCCAAGCGCGCTGGACCCGTTTTAATAGAGCTGAAATGACTATTATGGATGCTGTAGAGATGCTCAACCAGCTAGTTGATGAGTCCGACCCTGACGTTGATTGTCCGAATTCTTTCCATGCGTTCCAGACAGCCGAGGGAATCCGACAACAATATCCCGACGAGAAATGGTTTCAGGTAACTGGACTTATTCACGATTTAGGCAAGGTATTAGCAATCTGGAACGAGCCACAATGGGCCGTGGTTGGGGACACATTCCCCGTTGGATGTAGACCAGCTGATTCCGTTGTATTCGGTTTGAAGAGTTTCGAAAATAACCCTGACCTTAAGGACCCGGCTATGAATACAAAACTTGGCATTTATACAGAAAACTGCGGCCTAGAAAACGTTCATATGTCTTGGGGCCACGACGAATATTT
This sequence comes from Architeuthis dux, assembly GCA_006491835.1. NCBI lineage: Eukaryota > Metazoa > Mollusca > Cephalopoda > Oegopsida > Architeuthidae > Architeuthis > Architeuthis dux. Next base: position 5,551,150 of record VCCN01002736.1, on the reverse strand, counting down.
GTATCAGGTACTGCGCCACAACGAATGTTATCTACCCGAAGAAGCTTTCTATGTGATCAGATACCATTCTTTCTATCCGTGGCACACGGGTGGGGATTATAATTATCTCTGCAACAACAAAGACCTAGGAATGCTGAAATGGGTACAGGCATTTAACAAATTCGATTTGTACACAAAGTCCCCAGAGTTTCCCGATATTGAAGAGATACGACCCTACTACAAGAAGTTGGTAAATGAATATTTACCTGGAAAACTTAAGTGGTGAGGTTTTCTCTAGGCTAGGTAACCTTGAACTTTTTCGTATTAGAAAATAGAAGGGAAAAACAAAAAAACAGACGGTGGGAAATGGATATTAAACCTTCACCTTCAGAACTAAGAACTAAAAAATGACTGCTCTGTAAAAAAAAAGAAAAGAAAAGAAATCTGAAGTGTTGTGTTTGTGTGGGTAGCTATCATTACATTTTTTTTATAAACTTTTCTAATCTATTAGATAAGTACTGGGGTTTCGTATTTTTAAAACAAAAATGTGATTGTGTTGTTATTGATTTGGGGGTGTACGGAACGAGGCTACAGTGAACGTTTTATTGATAAAGGACAAGGGATCCCTACCAAATCTTGAGATGACACGAATTCATTTTTTTTTTTTTAAAGTTTGTATGTTTAAAACTTTTCACCTTCAATGTACATAAAAAAAACCATCATTTGTAATATATAACATTTTTATTTTTGTACAATATTCGATGGATATTTCTCAATATGAAACTGCTGATTTGTATTTATTCATTAATCGGATAAAATCAACTGTTTATGACAACGCACAGATGAAATAAACAAAGAATTTACTTCAATTTTCTTTCTTTATTTATTCACATATGGCCGGTTTATTCATTTTTTTTCTTGTTTGTGGTGTTTTTTTTGCCTTTCAGTTTGATTTTTAAATTACTAAAAGTTCCCCACTTTGAATTATTTTATATTGCAAAAGCTTAAACATTTTCATGGAATTCAAATTTTAGTACCCAGAAATGAATTTCCACGTATCAAAAACGAAAGTATGTACATAGTAACCCGTAGCTTTGAACTTAATTTACTAGTAAACAAGTTACGATCTGATTTTATGGTCTAGATTTATATTTAGAAAAAGCTGTTTAAAGAAAGTCTTCCTATTCTTCCAACTCACACCCTACAAAATGGTTGCACAACTTTCATATTGGATTTTTATTTTTGGTAAGGTCACAATTGTCACATGATATGGATTGACGAGTGTAAACAACTTTTTTCGTTACCCTAACCCATCTCTTGTTGTATCTGAAGCAAGGGAAGCAAACATTAGTGACTAAGTCTACTAGTATCTACTACTACAAAAAGGGTTTCTCAAAGTGTAACCACGATTACATTTTCCAGCACTTTTTGAACAACGAATCAATTATTTTATTTAGCTATTCAACTTTCAATGGTTATTGGTGGAGAAGCAACTTTTATTATTATTAAAATCATTTTTATTTTGGAATATTTAAAAAATCAAACCCGTCTAAAGCGAATATTAATAGGAGAGACCAAAAGAAATGATATTTAAAAAATATTTTTCATGACCTACAAACCTTTTTAAATAGTTTTCATTGTTTTTTCTTTGGCTACAAATTCAATTGAAGTTCAACTTTGTTCCTGCTGTAAATTTAATTTCTGGGTAACCTCGATCTTTAAAAACAAACCATACCATACATGACTGCTTTAATAGTAATACATTTTAATGCAAACTGCACCACCGTATACTTACAGTTCTTTTTTTATGCTTACTCCGCTGAAAATAGAGAAACAACCGAGGGTGTTAAAAGAACATTATGTCAGTGTCCTTTCTACTGAACTTTCGGTTCGCCATTTGTATTATTGTTTAAAGTTTCAGAAGGAGATGTGTATCACGTGAGAGTTGTTTATTCAAACTTTATGTTCGCTCTGCGGTGGGGGTTGAGAAGGGCTGACCACTTTTGGTACGTTCGTACTAATTAGCTACTTTTGACACGTTCGGTACTACGCTCGGAAAATCTGGTACGTTCTGGATATTTCCTTTCAAATCTATATTTTAATATAACAGTCGAGCGAAAAGTTAAAATATATTTCGTTTCACTTTCTGCAGGTTACTTTGTATTATAAACTTTATTAATATTTAGAAGTAGGTGAGGTAACACTACAATTTAGCCTTATGTACGGAGTGAACGGGATAAGTGGACAATTCGGCCGCCGATATTTCAAATCTGGGTATTTCGGCCGCGTTTCGTTTTTAAAGGCAAAAATGAAAATGACTTTCTAGACGGGATTTAAAACGAAATAGAATTATAATATATAAATCTAATGCAATTTTCAACAAGTTCATGTTTGTTGTTTTATATATCTTTTTTTTTCAACTTTTATAGCTAGTTTTTGTTTATTTTCTCGAGTAATGTCTCTAGATACTGATATAGTCATTTCCGCCTTTAAAAACGAAACGCGGCCGAAATGTCTCAGGCCGAATTGTCCTAGATTTAGCGAGCAGGAAAGGAAGACCACCAAACTGTTAGTGTTCTACCACTACTACTACTACTACTACTACTAACCTGTGTGAAAAATTGTAAAACAAGATGAAAGAAAAACTTCAGTTAAATAAATACACAGATGCAAATGAAGCAGCTTTTAGTAATCGAGTCAAGTTCGATTAATTTCTGAGTATTTAAAATTAATACAAAAGAAGAACATGTTGACTACTATACACCAGAGCCCCCCAAAAATGAAGTATGCTTTTATTATAACAAATATAGGTGAAATATTCGACAATGTTATACAACAGTTCATTGTATACAGGGTACGTTTTAGTATGTGATAGTGTTTCCTTTTTAGGCAAGCTGTCTGATAGTAGTTTACAGTGTGCTGCTACAATGTTGTGCCATTCATCTCTGACTGTTTCCCACAGCCGGTCAGTGTTACCAAATTTTCTCCCAACCAGTTTGGCCTTAATATGCGCCCATATCTTTTCTATGGGGTTAAGATCTGGCGACTGACCAGGCCAAAACATCACGGACAAAGAGTGCCGCTCAAACCATGATTTTTTTTGTACGTGCTGGAGCATTATCTTATTGGAAAATGGCCACTTGCCATTTATTTTCACTTGTAATGTTTTCTTACGCCTTAGTATTAATGGACTCAATTAACAACAACCATAAGTTCAACGATGCGTCCACCATCCTTATATCCATATGGTTGCTTCAATTGAAAATTAAAAATCTCCCCCCTCTTTCTTTTCTCACGGAGTGATGAAAGATTGACTTCACGTTAGATTGATTTGAAATCTAGGTCAGACCTTTGGGTCATTCGGGTGTATCATTCTTCTCCTCCTTCGGTTTTTAAGGAAAGTCGACTGCCAATGATGTAGGACTTGATAATTTAAAGCCTCAATTCACTCTCTGCGGCTTCCTCAGTCTGGACCAAGTTTCATATCAATCCAACATTATATGGCTGAGAAAATTGATATTTAACATATTAGGGACCGACAGACCAAAATCTAAAAATATGAAGCACTCCCATGAAATATAAATGAATATAGTCAAGAAATGAAAATAATAATCATATTTAATAAGAGCTGTGTCTGTCATATTTATAGTATCAGTAGCAGCCATAAGTCTCATCCATTCCAACCCTCTTATCAAACTACCTAACTTTTTCTCTCCTCTCCCATGTCTGCCACACATAGTATCAGTAGCATTCATCAACCGAACCTGTTGTACTTATAACCATCAGCAAAGCATATGGACTGGTAATAACAAAAACTTGGAATGTTTCTGATGGAATTCCAATCTTCCAAGGCAAAAGGTCTAAGGTTAAGACTGGTACAGTTTATAAAATACTTGAAATCTTATCTTTAAATATGGATACAGAAAGCGGTATTAAATTACTAATGATATGCTTACACAAGGACATTTTTGGGATCTCTGATGAAATTTTCAAAATAATCTGATCTGTATAGTGTTAAATTGTAAATATTGTTTATATTTATGTACATTTAAGTGATTTTATGAATTTTATTTTGTTTTTAAAGTTGATGTGTAAATATTGTTTATAATTGGAGATGCCCAGAGATATACAAAATTAGATCAGTAAAAAGGATAAAATAATGTGAAGCTTTAAAAAGGAACAGCCGATCAATGTCTACTCTTCATATGTGAGAATAGTAAAAAGAAGCAAATATTTTCAAAAATAGATTAACTATGTGACCAATGAAGCATGCAAAAAGCACAAAGAATTTCTGAAGTATTGTGTTGCAGACAGTAAGATCAAGTGTTGCATTTGGTAAACATAGAAGTAGTTTGTGATAAGTAGGAGGAGTGGAGTGTTTTTTCCAATAAAATATATATTGGCGTCTTTGATGATAAAAATTACCTATAAAACTTAACACAAAAAATTGAAACCTTTTTTGTTACTGGTTTAAAAAAAAAAAAAAAAAATTAATTAATTAAAAATGCAAATATCTATTTGTATGGGACACAATAAGTATTAATCTCACCAAATAGTTAAGATTATTACCTTTTTAAGGTTGAGTAAGTATAGCATATTTTCTTTGACAGCCTATGGCTTTCCTCCAGTTAGGCAAGTCATAAAGACTGTTTTAGTTGACATCCTAAGGGACTAAGATAAGATCATTTTAAAAGAAATTTGAGCTAATTCAGTATCCAACAACAGACTACCCAGTCTGTTTCACACATTATATTAGATTTATCAGTTTAGACTTAAGCTAAGCTTAGGTCACACTATTTAGGTCGGTTTTTGAAAAGAGTCGCTGATTTGTATTTAATCGCTGACTGAGATGTTATGTACTCATGTTACATGACTGTAATTTAAATGAAATTTATTTAATTTATTCAAAACAAGGATAACTACAAACCTTTTTTTTTTTAACAAAAAAGTGGTTGAGAAAGTTGAATATTCAAAAATAAATAGAAAAAAAAAACAAAAAAAAAACTTTTTGCAAGTAATTTTTGGTACTTTCCAATCCATAATAAGTTATTTACCCACCTTAAAACTAATTTTTTTTTTATTAAACCAACAAAAACTTCTACCCATGTACCCATTTGTCAAACAATATTTTAGATATACTAAACGCACAATAAACAATTTATTTTAATACAAAACTATTAGCAATTTTCATTAAAAAGACATCAATATGTGATAGGTTTACATCTAAAATGGAGGTAAAAATAATATAAAAACATCTAAATTTTTCTGAAAATAATGTAAAAATATGCATTTATCAAAATATAGGTTCCTATTCTAGCAGTATATTTCCATACATGATATAAAATGGTCGCCTATTTCTTTTTATTTAGTTGAAAAGGAAGTGACGTTAAATTGACTCACTTTTTATTGGGTATAACCTACAACTGAATTGTAGAAAATAGAACCATTCCTATATTTACGATCGAGTGGCGACTGAATCACAGGCACTTTTTCATGTCTTAAGAGCTGTTTATGTCACAGTTGGTCGGCGACAAATTCGTCAGCGATTGGACTGAAAGTATTGCCAATTTGTTGAAATCCAGTCGGCAACGGATCGTAAGTGCGACCTGAGCTTAGCTTTAACCTTTTCAATTCTGGAGACTGCCATTTTCTAGGACTTGAGCTGTTCAAAGCCAATATAGAAAAGCACCGACATTAAAAAAAAAAGAAAAAGGAACAAAAACACTTCCAATCAGAATGAATAGTGAACAGATTTATTGTCTATGAAAATCATACAGAAAAAGCAATTTAATTTCATGAATTTGGTCATTTTCCCCCCATTTATTTACATCTGAAATGGATGAGGCATTGTGTGTAAAATAATGTAATACTTTTAATCCACAAAGGCTTCAATTATTTTATCAGCACAATGTAAAATATCTGAGCAACATTAAGTCTTTATGATAGGTAAATACTTGAATTTAGCAATTATCCAATAAATGTGACAGGACTGACAGAATTTCACAGAAGTTAACAACTTATTAAGCCAAGCAATTTCTTTTTGAATTACTGTATTTAAACAAAAGCAAAAATTACAAGATAACAAATAATTTCATTTTAATAATATAAGAGTACCAAGAACTGAATAAGATGTAAGAACAAAAACTGGCTCAAGACTCAAAATAATCCAACAGTTTGAGGTTAAACAAATCTTTAAGTCAGCTTCACATACTTAGACTATAATTGGGTAAGCACAATTGTGATTTATAATATATATATTTTTTTTATATGTCAAGAAAAAATAGTAAAATAACAATACTCATAGCATTAGTTAAAATTTCCTACATGAACCTTAACTATAAAATGATAAACAATGAACTACAGGTGGGTGAGAACTCCTTATTAGAAATGAGTGGCCTGCACGAAGCCCTGACCATACACCCTGTGACTTCTTCCTGTGGGGATGGGCGAAGTAGGTGTACTGCACCAAACCACATTCTGGGTCAACTGGAGGAGCGCATTCGACATGTTATGACCAAAGGTCTATCGAGGCCATACTAGAAATTGGTAAACAATGCCAGTGCCTATGTTGAATTTTAACACAACAAGCAAATTCTACCATTGTATTGTCCAAAGTAAACCTAGTTTGACTACAATCGACCAATAAATAATGAAGTTATTACCGATTTCAAATAGGGAGTTTCTTTTTACCCATCGTGTATATATGTTGTTACTTAATGAAAATTATTTGGAGAGATTTAAAATATTTTAGATATTAATAGATATTTTGACACTAACATCAATACATTATAGCTGGAAAAAGTGTTTTTTTTTTTTTTTTCAGATACTGTTGATTATAAAAAGATTTACTAAAATAACTCAAATGTTAAAGAATGTATTTGTATATATTTTGGCCATCTAGACTAAAACCAACTTATTTTGTTGGGTTGTGAAACTAAGATACAGATTAATCATTCTATTGTAATGGACACAGATAAACTAATAAATCCAGTAGAGTTACTTATGTAGCTAAGATAATTAACTTGTTCAGATATTATTGAGACTTCAATGTTTCACAAAATTCATTTACAATGCAAATTTCTCATTTTAGAATCAATGTCAGAGTTGTCGAAAGAAAAAGGTTTAATACTGAAAAGAAAATAGAGATCATACAATTTTTGAAAAAATAAATTTAGACTTGTGACATTTGCAGCACAAATTTTGTAGACCATTACGGACTGAGACTGTCAAAACAATGTGTGGGATTTTCTTTCCTTTTTAAACATAGTCAAATATGTACAGATTATTTCAGCAATATGTATAATGACAACTACAGTAACAGAAGAATACTAGAGAAAACTAAGAAATACAATAGAAAAAAAATGATAGTTTGAAGAACATTTACAGAAAATGAGTTGTAGCAAAATGCCATATAGGTCACAATGGTGAAAAAGATGCTCATTTTAGCAGAGAATATTCAGGAAATATTGGTAGTTAAAGATAGTAAAGAGTAATTCCATATAAAAATCACCCAGTTTGAGAAGGATTTCCCAGGTCACCCTCTCAGATTCCCCTGAAAAAATTCACCAAACTTAACCATCATTTTTATATTTTTATCATGTATTCTTATATATATGAAAATGATCGGAGAAAGATTTGGTGTTGTATTGAGCTTCCTTCTGGGGTTATAATTTTTTAAAAGAATGACACGATATGCTCTTGTTGCTGTACAAATTCAACTAAAACACAAATATTACATAGTTCAGTTTCAGAATTGCAACAGACTTATTTCAATAACAGGAACGTATTACCCCTTCATAAATCGATTCAAAATAGTGAAAATAAACAACAATTTATTTTTTCAAGTTAGGCAATTTTATTGATTGTCAAAAACATGTCAAAGCATTATCACCAGTAATGGAGAAATAATCACAGCAAGAACCTTTTCTTTTCAGGACATAAACCATCATTGTAAATAGTATTCAGATTCATAGTAGTCAATACTTTCATAGTGACATGTCAGCATTTCACCAAATAGCTTTTAATACAATGAATTACAAATTGGTAATACCATAATTCTATAGTTTATCATTTTGAAGAACTTTGGGACATCAGTATAAAAAATAATAACTTGCATGACATATTGCAAAAACATACTTAACTGGACATGGCAATACTCAAGAGTTATTAATTTTGCACAAATTTGGGGAAGGGTGAATTTTGTTCAGGTCACTGGAACTAATTGTGTAGTTGGAGCCACTACTACCTTAAACATTAGGTGCACTGATGACACACATGGTATGTTGTAATGGTACCCAGCATGTCTTACAGGCCAAGATTGTTTTTAGATCTCTTCATGAAGGAAACTAGAAGATCAGAATGCTTATCCAAGCGGTCTTTGATATTTCCCACATACTAGTTGGCATCGTAAATGCATGCTACATATTTGCAGAGGTGGTGGGGGCATATATCTGAGGAACCATGAAAAATCTAAAAAGAATTTGCTGGGTGGGGCTCAGTTGGACCTAACACCACCACTGATATTTGCCTGGTTGATAGTCTTCTCGGTTTACAGTAGTCGGTCCTTCAATCTCACTACCTAAATTTGCAATAGTGTACACATCATCAAGGGAGACGTTACACCAATTATTGTTTTACAAATTGTCTGGCCAATTTGAATTTGTTAAAATTTTCTTGTGCTTGATTCAATACCATGTATGTTATCTCTTGCCCAGCTATACACGTGTTGTAAGAATCTGGTTATTAACAGTGGCCTGAAGCACCATACACCATCACAGGGGCTCTTCCCATGGCTAGTAGCAAAGAAGTGTCATTTGGCAGATAGACTGATCATCATAATGGCTGCAAAGGTCGGCAAAATCTTTGAAATTCTTTATATTAGCTTGCAATAAAACATGTAAATGTGAACCGTCTTGCTCGCTATATACGTCACTGTGACACTGATACAATCTTGAGCATTTAATATACATTAAAAAGTCATAACTCCAGAAGGAAGCTCAGCAACAACACCACATTTCTTTCAGATCATCTTTGCATATATAAGAATACACATGCAGACATGAAAATAGGCAAATTTGAGGACATTTGAAAATGGAGCAGATTTCAAAAGATTATTCTGACACTAACAGTAATAAATATGGTTACTGCATCCACTTGGCCTAATATGCCATAAATGACAGGAAACAAACTCTTTAGTGCTTTCTTTATCCAGCATACTGTTTGAGAAGCTCTCAAAGGGGGCATTGTTTTATTGTATTTGTAGTTGGAAAAGTACATAAAATATACCTGATCTTATTACATTGAATTCTACAGAAAAAGTTAGCCCTAGTTACAAAGTTTCAAAGCTGTGCATGCCATATCAAAGGAGCTAAGTTGGCTTGTTTGGCAAAATGCATAATTTCAAATGGCTGTAGTTTCAAAACTATTAGAGATACAGACCTAATATTTGTGATTTCTCTATAAATTTGGTATAGGAACATCTGTTATTTTTTCAGGGGAATCTGAGAAGATGACCTGGAACCCTCTGGGTGATTTGATATGTCTCACAGGCTAAACATTGACTTAAGGAAGGGCTTCATCTAAAGATTATTGATTAGGGTAACTTGTTTTTTTGTTTTGTTGGAAAACAAGTTCATCCGATATGCTGTCAAATAGTACTTTTATTGTAATAATGAAGAAAAAAAAACAAACTAGATCAATAAATTTATTATGAAACTTTTTTATGAATAAAAAATCTTACAAATTTCAAAAATAAAGATTTGTTCATTTGTATACAAATTGATCTTCATTCTCCCTCAAACTAATATATCCACTTTCAAAATTATTAATTTCTATTTAAAAAAATTTTTTTTAAAAATGCTGTCCATTAAGTTTTGTAACATCTTAATTGGAAGCCTTTTTAAAGCTTTTTTATATTTAAAATATAAGAAAGAAGTAAGCTTTCAACAAAGAAAGTTATATAGAAATTTAGAATGAAGACCAATATAAGTATTTTGACCAACATAAGTATTTTGATTTCTCACAGCCATACAGTATATAATTACTAGTGTAATTCCTGATATATATGAATTTCTATGTGATAATTATTTTTAGAAAAAACAAAAAACTACAGAACTCGTTCAAGTGGAAGAGTCCATCGTTTCAAATGGTGGGTAAGAGATATTTCTATCAACAAAATTGTTGCCTATAAGTGGAGAAGTCCATTGTTATGGACAGAGAAACTAACAGAAAAAGTCACTGTTCATTATATAGATAATAATTTGCTGTGATTTTTAAATGAAGACATAATTGATGATTTTGTGTGGAGCCACATACTCAACGGAATGAAACTGCCTTTTTTTTAACAAGCGATGAAATGTTTTTGTCAGAATTGTAAAAATTGTAACTTAGTATAAAAAAAAAAGCATACTTTGTGGAATGCTGCTATGTTAATAAAAAAAATTAAAAAAATATAAATTACTGTATATTGCAGCATATAAGATGCACCCCTTTTGAAATACAAAATCATTTTGTGTCTTACACAGTGAAGGTCAAGCTTGAAATCTATGAATCATCTTAGTTTAAGAATCCAAGCAACTTCAGAATGATTATAAAATAAATGCTCACTATAACGAGCCTCGATACAATGAATTTTGGCTTTAACAAACTTGTGGATCCATTTGAACTGGCTTCGGATTTACCAAACAAAATCCAATAAATGCAGCGAATATGTGAACCATGAAGTTCTATTTAAAATGTAACAATAATGGTATTTTTGGGAAGTGGACCTTCCAATTTAAGTAGTGCCTGCATTTAGCTTTACGTACTGTAATTGTTTAGTTTACAAAGTAATGTAACCTCTTCCAAGAATCCTGTCAAGATGAGCAAGGAAAGGTAAGTACAATTGTTTTTATTTGATATAACTGTACATCATATTAGTCATATTAGTCATTTATGGGAAGAGGTACGGTCGATAATAGAACAAGGGGCAACCAAACTGTTTGGATTTACTGAACAATGTTCGTTAAATACTGCAAACTACCGAACTTACTTACCGAATGAGGGGCAACTTTTGGCTTTAATGACCACTCCCTCCCCCAATTAGTTTGTTATAGTGAAGGTTTACTGTTTATCATGTTATATTTTTCCAACATATTTCATGCTAAATCTAGGGGGCATCCTATATGCTGCAAAATACGATATAAGTTGCAGTAGTTAAGTTTGAAAAATCAAGAGGATGAATAATAATAAAAAAAATAAAATCAGTGTATATCACATCAATATTCAGTTGATCCTGCTAAGTTTACTAAATACGTATATGACATGTGTAGAGAATATTTTATGGCTTACAGTCTGAATTTTCAAAGAGCCATATCGACCAAGGTAATTTCATATTACTTATAGTCAATAAAACATAAAATTAAAAGTATCTTATTAAATATAATATACTTTTTTTTTTGAAAATTCAAAAAAATTATGACAAACAAATGCATAATTTTGTTAAAGAATGAAGTTGAAATAAAAATTCAGTTATTTTATAAATTGTCACTTAGATTTAATACTAAATGTAATGGTTAGCATGTCTGCCTCACATGCAGAACGTCCTGGTTCAATTCCCGGTATCAGCGCAAAGTTTGAAAAATTTCATTAGGACAAATTTCCCTGTTCACTCAGCAGCTAATTGAGTACACTCTAAGCTGTGTGATTAGAGTGGCGGTATCCCATCGGTGGACTTGCATCCTACCAAGGGAGACTTGTAAGAATAAAGTCCTGGTCTCGACCAGACTTGAAACTTGCAAGGATCACTAAGCTGACGCATGCAAAGGAAACCGGTACTTTGTCACTGGCCATATATAACTCCAATGAGAGTTGTCTCTTAATAGATGGACGCTTATCTTAATACTAAATATAGAGATAATTTAAGAAACTTTTGCTCTAAGAAAGTCAGTGTAACTATGAAGAGAAAACAATGGAAAAAACTAAGTTGACAATGGAGATGTGAGTGGCATAACAGTTATGGCACGGAAAATGGAATCAGCATACAGAGTTCAAATTTTGTCCGAGGCTGCTTGCATTCACTTCCCACTAATATCCTTGGGAAAGGCATGAATCCAACCAGCAAAGGACATCTTGCTGGTCCCAAGTCTGGGTAAAGGAAGAGGGTTGGACATAGGGCTGGCAACTCCACCCATACACACCTACTTGCTATTGAAACCACAGCAATATCACCCAGTGTGATGTGAATGAACCCTATGCTTCACAAGGAGTATACAGAAGAAAAAATTAAAAAAGAAAATTGACATTACTTTAAAACTAATCTAAGGCCAAATTAAAAGGTATAAAATTAAAAAATGAATCCTTAATCATTATTACAAAAGGATCATTTAATTAATATATACATTTCGATAAGAATTCAGATATAAAACTGTTAGGTATCTGCTTAATATCAAAATGAAAATAACGGCTGCTACATTTCAGCAGAATAATAAGAGTAAAAATCACACGAAAGATCCAGGTAATTGCTACTCCTATTTATTTTTTTAAAGCTTCAAATGTATTATTAACAAAAACAAGCAGTAGAAGGAAACTGATCTTATTTGACAGCCGACATGAATTATATAGGATTAACTTAGATAAAAGGTAGATAACTCAGAGAAAATATATAAAAGTATAAAATTGATTCTCTGCTGACAGAAGAAATTGATGCTTTGGGATTTTCATGAGAGAGTATAATAATCTTTTGGAAAAACTAAGATAAACAGTGAATGTACTAAAAAGAATATTCCAAGCTTAAATCATATATAGAGAGTTTAAATTTTGTGATTCAAAACATGGAAATGGTAACATACTACATTTTTAGTTTTTAGTTTTTACTTTCATCCTAATTTTAGTTGTTTTTATACAACTTATTAATTCGGGTCACTGTTTTTATGGCAACGAATAACAAATAAAGAGTAAGTCTTCGGTGAGAATTGAATAAAAAAGAAAAAAGAAAAGTGGTATGTTACAATACTTCATCCAATAATTCTATTTGTATCCATTACACATTTTTATTGTAAAAGAAAGCGTGTCATCTATAAATTTCATTCTTCAATACAAATGAATTTAACCGACTATTCACCAAGTAAAGGAAATGAAGTCAACATTTGCAAAAGATACTAGGTTTAATTGAAAGCTTCAAGTAGGAAGGCTATGAATATGAATAAAATATATGAACTAGTTAACAGTTAGGAGTTCAGAATATTCATGTTTGTTTCAACAAGTGGTACTGGTTTTTAAAATTCAGGTTTTAAAGGATGATACCAAATGCTGCCAAGTCTTTCAGAGGCTGAGAAAACTAATCAATGTATTTATTCAAACTCAATACATGAATGTGCAGATCCACTCAATTTGTTTTCTAATTTGTTACTATGTATTTATTGGAATTAAAAATTCCAATAAATATTTTTTCTTGTTTATTCAGATACAATTTTCGGTATCTGGAAAAGTGCCCATGTGGGAAAGTACCCAATGGAAATCACAAATTTATCAAGGGAGGGAAAGTGCCCATCAAAACAATTTAATTAATGAATATTTGTTTTTTATCTTGTAAAATCACAAATATTCATTAATTAAATTACGTTTTGATTGGCACATTTCCTTCCTTGATAAACTCCTGATGGGCACTTTTCCGGGATCCACAATTTTAAGATCCTAAATGAAATTTGCGGAGGAATGGTATAATACTACTGAACATCATCTGGAAAAAATTTACATTTTTCCTCACATATTATTCCTGCTGCACCTCCCCATTGCACTTAAAAGGGTAGGGTCAATCCTGATGCCAAAGGGAAGTGCTGAGGGAACTTCCTTTTTGACTCAACCCACATGTACGTGGTGGATCTCCCATTACACCCTGACCGTGTGTCGTGAATCTCACATAATTGTAAAGAGAATGTAAAAGTAAATGAGAGATTGAAATTAATATTTTTATGCAAATCTATTGTGAGATTTCTCAACTTAACTATGAAAGTTAAAATTATAAAAAGAAATAGGTTTCTCTCACACCAAAGGCATCATGTAAATACAATAGCATCATTTTAAAAAAAATTACTATTTAACACAAAATAAGAAAAGAAAAATGAGTATAAAAAATATTGTAACTATAAATATATTTTCAATACCAAATTCTAGTGAATAGTGTAGAAAACAAAAAGGTACAAAGACAAAAAAAATGTTCATTGGATCCATGAAAAAAGATATATATGCTGGTTTGGACAAGGGAAAAAAACAAAAAAGATTTGATGGTTCAAGTCAAATTTTGTTATTCTGTTTTATTCTATATAAAACATCAAGAACAGTTATTAAATATATACAAAGATGGAATTGTTTAATAATTCCATTTTAGGGGGAACAAAAAGAAAAAGAAAACACATTTTCAAGACATAAAACTGCAAAATGTTATTTGACTTGCAGTAATGACCAATCATATTCCAGTATGGACATATCTTTATAATATCTTTGACATACTTTGAAACAGACAATCAAAATGACAGTCACAATACATGCATCTAAATGATAACAGCCATTTATGAACAATGTTAAAATACTCATTTTGTATCTTGAAAGACCAGTATGTATGTCTACAGAAACAAAAAGAAATAGAAATGCTGATTTTTTTAAAATGAGAGAGCATCATGAACAAGCATACCAGACAAAATATTAAATCCATCCAATAGGATCATACACATTGTTTTGAATAACCTTTCCAGTACAAGAAAATAAAAGATGAATATGTGTGTGCGGGTTTTT
>VCCN01002736.1:5514411-5525451 GCA_006491835.1 Architeuthis dux | reverse complement strand
CAATGAATTTCAATAACATTGTGTGGAAGCGTGGGCCATGGGCTGAGGAAGAATTGATTACACTTTGGGGGTGGATTCAGGATTTTTTTCTCGATTTAGAGATATTTTTTCATATATTAAGACAATATGTAGTTTGAATCATGGAAAAGTGAAAATTACAGTTACCCCCCATGCATTGTAGCTATATATGAACTGGTTCTCAGTTTTTAGTTAAAATAATATTAATTATAATAATGTTATTGCTTTGAATAAATTGTTTTCATTTGTGCACTGCTGAACATCAGGTGTGCAATACTTAACAATCAGGACCATCTTCCCTACATTGTACCAAATTAGATATATACTGGGTGGGTGAAAAGAAACTCCCCATTCAAAATTTGTTTGATTCCCTGGTTAATATTCCCAGTGAAAAAAAATTCACATATAATTTCTAATAGGGAGTTAATTCTCACCCACCCTGTAGAGGACTGTTCAACACATTAGCTGGTTATATAGAAGTTGTCATCCCTAGAAGGCTATATGATGAGTCTTTGGTGGAACAGGACTGGTTTGATACATTAGTTCCCTCTCAAAGTCACCAAATATACTGTATCCATAGCATTATATACAGGTCCACTCCCAGTTATAACGCGGTTGTATGGTGGACCCCAACATATTAATCTCAATAATCTAGCTACAAAAATGTCTAATTTTGTAACGCGGTTGGCTTTCTTGGACCCCAACATCCGCGTTATAACGGGACACCTGTATTACAGAGTAAAACAAAATGATACTGATTTTTAACTACAAAAAGTGGGGGTTGCATTATATTCGAGATGGCATTGTATTCGGGTAAATACGGTAGATATGTTGACCAGCTCAGAATCACAAACAATGCCTAGTTAGGTGAATAGGATGCTGCATGATAACAATAATGTCGCAAAAATAGAGTTGAATCTGTTAAAAGATGGAGATTTCATTGCAACTCACCTATTCATTCACTCTTACAGATTATCATATCATTAATTCTTCGAGCATCTACACCAATTCTTTATAGGCAAGAACTTCCCTAATCAATTTGAAAACTATGAACTAAGCATCCTATAAGTGAAGAATTATTTAGGAAGAAAATTGGTTATTCGTTTCCAAGAAGGTGGAATCGAATGAATGTATGGAGGGCGGGAATATTTTGATTGAATAAGCAATTTTTTTTCTTTTTATATCCTGATTTCTTTATCAATTTATTTTGTTTTAATAGATCGACAATCTTATTGCTGAACATCCCGATAGACAGAAGAAACGATATTGTACTATATTTATTATTATTTTGACAGTATTTAATACTAGTAATAAAGTTAGTGATATAAATTTAAACGGTTTTCAAGATTAATACTATTTATCAAAACACATGGATTGTTTTTCATGAGTACAACGTAGAAAAAACAACAAATCACCGTACGACACAATATGTAATAATACGTATAACTAGGGTAGGTATTATAACAGACTAGGATAAACAGTATTTTCGAAAATGATTTTCAAACTCATTTTCCGCTGTGTTTTTTTATTAAATTCATATTTGTTACGGCCACGAAAAGGGGAGAAAAAAAGGCAGTAGTGGAACCTTTAAGGAATCGTATTATTCGGAACAAGAAGCATCGTGAAAAATAGCCATTATCTAAGAAAGAGAGCGGCTCAATAATTAAAAGACGACGACTAGGAAAATTCAACATGGAAAATCTTCTTCAACACTGAACACAGTAACAATAAAAATTAGTTTTCGTTTCGATTATTAACCGATCGATCGTATTTTATGGCATTTAAAGACTGTCTTATTTAAGCAGGGAAAGAGAAAAGGAAGCATTTCCTTTCATTAATTCTATTTATCACACAAGTTCTGGCCAATGTGGGTCTGGACAACGAAGGTTAGGTTACGTTTACCTTTTTTTTGAGCCATTTCTTGGGGAGAAAAAAAAGGGGGGGGTCTTATATGCCATCAAATATTTATTTTTTTTCAACATAAAAACAAATATTTCAATAGTGATTAGAGAAAAAAAAAAATAAATAACCAGTCTGACAATGTGACAGTTTATTTTCAGTTTGAATATCTGAATAATTATTTAAAATTAATTTTTAAAAATTATGAATAAAACTAAACATTATTTAAAACTCATAAACTAAGACGCTTTAAAATAAAATTTAAAAAAAAAAAAACAAACATTTATTCTTAAAAATTGACATTCTGTAATGTAAACAAACTGAGAAAAGAATAAACAATATGCCAAATAAATCAAGTAAACGAAGGCTAGAATTTAGAAAGAATTGGAGAAAGTTACAATTTATATATAAACAGTAACTGTTGACTATTAATTCGAGAAATGATCAATGAATTGGTAGTAAAAAAAAAAAAAGAAGGAAGATTTGAATTCTAGTTAGTATTACTAAGTTAGCATCAATGAAGAAATTAACTATTTCGTCTACCTTCGTAAGTAAATAAAAGGTAACAAAGGGGAAGGCGACATGTGTGTTGTTTTCGCAAGTGTCTGCTCAACTGTCCACATCGAAGAAGAAAAGAAGGAGACGGCCATCAGTTTTTCAAGTGGACAGGCCTTTCCTTGTCGCCGACATGCTTGTACAATTAAACAACAAATCCTCTTCTTCATATTGTGTATCAATTTCAGGTGCGTCAACAAGACGAGGACGTAAATTGACGAGTAAAAAACAGAGACAGGGAAATGAAAGCTACAAAAATAAACCCTGTTGTCTGTTTTTGTTATTTTCAAACTTACTACAATGAAACGGAGGAAAACAGTCTGACTTACCGGAAAATGTTTTCTTTTTTTCAAATCACACTTTCGTTTCGTTCCTTCTCCCTTCCTGTTTTTGCAAGAAATACTTATGGCGCCACCTAACGGGTAAACTCGTACATTAAGGACAGATAGACAACTCTGGACTAAAGAGAATTTGAAATCACATATTTTAGAACGTTTTATTCTAGTGTGAAAAAGAAAGTCTACGATTTGTGTATACAAGCACACATCATAACAATCATATTTGCACAATATATAGGGCCTTAACCCTTTGCGGTGGTGTAATAAACATCATAATTCTTCTTAAAATCATTTAAGAAGAATTATGATGTTTATTACACACAACCTTTTTGGTTTTATTTCCCCAGCTTCTTGGTCTCATCAGCCCAAAGTTTCAAAATACCTACAAGTGTAATGATAGAATGATATTTCTAAAGATTAAACAAAACTAGTGCATTTCTGTTTTAGAACTTATTAAAATGCGTATTTTAGACATTTAATTGTAGCCATGTTGAAAATCTTTTAAAATATTACTTTACCTGACCATCAGATTTTAAGAGATACTAAATTTAATTTTTTTTTTAAAATGCCAATTATTTTCAAATCGCTGATTTAAATGGATCTAATAACAGCCATGTTTTTTTTAAAATTTAATACTAGAATACTAATTTGTAAGGTGAAAAAATTCCCCGCTAACCGAAAGTAGAGAGTTCCTATAAAAGCATTTCGTAAGCCGAAATGTCGTAAAGCGAAGAAGCAATTACCATTAATTTATATGCTAAAAATTATTTGAGCGTTCCCAGACTCCAAAGATCGTTAGGATCGTATATCAAGAAGAGTCATCGGGGGTTGTGGTGGTGGGAGGTACAGACAGGAGACTGGGGTGTCGAAGAGAGAGAGAGGAAGAGGGTTTTTCGCTTTTCGCCTTTTTTTTTCGAAATAGCGAAAGATTGGCGTAAAGAGGTCTTTCGAAAAACGGGGACTACCTGTATTTGATTTCTATTAGATGATTTTTTTTCAAAAAAGAAACTAAAAAAACTCGTTTCAGTGGAAGAGTCCATTGTTTAACATGATGGGTATTTTTATCAGCAAACTTGTTACCTTTAAGTGGAAGAGTCCATGGTTACAGACAGTAGAGAACCAAGAAAATCATATTGTTCATTATATAAATAGATTTTAATAAAGTAAATGTTGACATTAAAAGTCATATTTAATCTAAAGTAATAAAATAAGAAATATTTTAAGGCATATATCTTATTATAATTCACCAAAAGTCTGTCTGTCTGTCTGTCAATCTGTATATGACAGCCTACCACAGAAACCACACAACACAACCCCATTAAATTTTCTGTATGTGCCGATGTGGCCATGGGAAAGGCTTTTGGCAAATTAGCTTTTGAAAGTCACCCCCAAAATATGTTTTTGGGGGGATGGGGTGGGGGTTGATTTACAATGTAAATTCATGCTCAATATGTTCAAGTTCTCCATGAATTTCAATGCTGACTAGAGAAAGAAAGAGGGTAATGTTAAAGATGCGCATAAGATAGCTCTTCCTATCTCTGCCTGTTCTGTAGTAGTAAAAGGAAATAAAATTACATGCATTTGCAAGGATGCAGTTTGCACATGGTAACAAAATGCAATGTGAATAAAGAAATACAAAATACTCTGCAATGATAATAATAAGATATTTATTACGGAAGAATAATAACAAAAAGTAGTTCTTAGCTGATGAGAAGAAGTAAGTATTTATAGAGTTCGTGTACTACTTAGTAACATGTCTGTCCTAGCTTTGTTGAAGATATTAAGGAAGAGAGTGTATGTGTATGTATGAATGTGTATGAATGCGTATGTACATAATCAGAGGTGAGAGGCGCGTTTCTGGTGGAACCGTCATTGATTTGTCAAAGGCGACAAATCTGACTGAACAAAGATTGAAGAATAGTTGGTCTTCTTATAGTAAGAGGTGAGTGGTAGGTGTGAGGCTGGTCGAAATTGTGATGGGTTGAACTGTGTATCGTCAAGTATCCAGGATGAAATGTAAGCTGACAAGAAACATGATTTTGCCAGACTTGCCGTCTACAAAGCATATTAAGTTCGAGTTGAGCACGGTTTCTCATGTCCAGTAAAAGACGAGATAACCTTATTTCTCAGCATAACAATCTGGATTGTTCCAAAGGAAAATGAGTCAAGTGGTTTCCACTTGCTGACCGTATGCGTGAGTGCAAAAATACGTATGAGTCCGCTACAAACGTTTTTGGTGATTTCTGCTACAGAAGACCAATCGCGTAAAAATCTGCTTTAAAAACTGGTTTCTGTGGAGAATCTTTTTTCTTTAGAAACTGGTTTCTTGTTTGCAAATACTTTTTTAAAAGAATTTTAATAACACAATGTTTAATCACCTTAGTTGAGGTAATGTCTGAATTTAAAGGTTTTTAATTTAAATTTACGAAAGGGCACTAATTACTAATGTATAAGTTTGTTTTTTTGTTAAAAAAATAAAATAAGTATGTCTTAGAAATAGCCATGCTTAAGTTCAATCTGTATTCGTGCCCATTGTATTATTAAAAGTCTTAAAAAAACAATTCTCCACAGAAACCAGTTTTTAAAGCAGGAGATGTTTACGCGTATGGTCTTCCGTAGCAGAAATCGCCAATGGTTGAAATCACCGAAATTGTTCCGTTCTCCAGTTTCGAAGGATGGGCAACACATTTATAATTACCACCCGACATGTTATTTTTATTAATTACTGCCGTACAAATCATTTTAACTTCGTTTATATATTATGAGTGGCTAACAATCAAAATAAGAACATTTCTTCAGCGGTCCTGGTGTTCGACTTGTTCCAGTAATGGTATAAAAGAGGTTTACATACACGGTTTACAACGTTTTCCTCTACAGTGCTGTTCTCTGTGAACGCGATGCATCTTCGCAGAGAAGACATATTCCTGCGACTTCTCGATCAGAAAGACCACGTAAACAGGAGCGTAGCTGGTGATTTGTGGCCCTGGGGTGCTTAACTCTTTAGACCCCCCCCCCCACACACACACAACCTTTAGTGCAGTGGTTCCTAACCTGGGGGCCTGCGGACTCCTGACGGCCCACAAAGGTATTACTGCGGGTCTGTTGACAGACCTTTCAAAGCCTGGGGTTCGTGAGCTTGTTGAGTAGGCAGGCCTTTCAAAAGCCTAGCCATAAGTTTGAGGTCCGGGCAGGTGGATCAGCTCCTTGAGGGGCCCCCTCCAATATTTAGTGAGATTTGTTATTGTATAATGTTAGTTGAAATGCAGTAACATTATACAATAACAAATCTCACTAAATATTGGAGGGGGCCCCTCAAGGAGCTGATCAGCCCGCCCGGACCTCAAACTTATGGCTAGGCTTTTGAAAGGCCTGCCTACTCAACAAGCTCACGGACCCCAGGCTTTGAAAGGTCTGCCAACAGACCCGCAGTAATACTTACTATTCATAAAGCGTTTGGAGGCTCCCTCCATTGGGGGCCCGGTGGAGATTTTAAAGCCCCCCGAGCTACGCCCCCGCCCGTAAGCATCTCCAGACTTTCAACGCACACCAACAACTCGACTCCGTAGCAAGAAGTAGCACCACCGAGAATGTAACACTGTGATTTGGCTAACGTAATAATGTGGCAACGCAACACTTGTCTCGTAGACTAATTCGCTTGTGTAATGAATTCGAACCTCACTAGGTGTCCCACTATTGTGGCTTTATGCCAGACTAAGCTAAGTTTAGTAACTATATCTGGGCGTTTCGCCGTGGAGCAATGGTTACTAAGCTAGTTTCGCACACAGTTACCGTGTAATGAGTTCGATCCTCACTGGGTGTTTCAGCATCGAGACTTTGTTCCAGACTAAGATAATCTTGATGAATACATTTGTGCCTTGCTTTGTGGGCTAGATGGTTGCGTATTTCTCACCGGCGGCAATATTCGGTTTTCGAGTCCACAGAAAAGTCTCATAAAATACTATAAAATACGTTTTGATACTAATCAATTACATAATTACTAATCGACTACCAAATGATCGATCGTTATCTATTAATATTTTTAATTTAATTTATTAATTTTTTAAATTTAATAGTTGCCGCAAGTATGACAAAGTGTGGGAACGCTCAAAAACCTTCATGTCAGGGCATAGTCTGAATGTTTACCGGTGTCAGAAATTATTTTCACTCCTTCGTATTGAAGTAACAATGATTGAAGGGGTCATCAATGCCAAAGTTGCCCGTGAGAATTTAGAGACTGCAGTTCTCTCATGAAAAATATTGTTTTAAAAAAAAACAAGGGATCGTATGGTTAGAACAAGAAAAGTCCTGGCGCTATTTACCCGTATTTATACACCGATTTATTCGAACTAGTGAACACATCTTGGTTGTTATTAGTCCAGGCAAACTAGGGTTTTAATTGGAAAAAATTAAAACATAATTTTTTTCTCCACAATGCATTTCCAGAACACCATACTAAAAGTCCCAAGAAATCCTAGTTGAAAATCCAAGATGGCGGCCATTTTTCAAGATGGCCGCCAATTTGACCTCCCTAAGTTGTTTGGGATCAGAAAACCCAATGTTTGTACAGAAGACATGATATATCGTTGGAAAGCTCTTTCCAACGGTGTATCTTGTCAAATTGTATCTGTTGTGCAAAAGAAGTAACAGACGAAAACGTGAATGTAGGTAATCCAACACACTCCGATGGAATTCTCTTTCCAATATATTTATATGTATATATACAGGGCTGTGCAGAGCCGGCAGTAGGCCCGAGACAGATGGGAAAAGTAGACCCACTCCTCTCCCTTTTTCAAACTGCTCATTAGTATTTTGAAAAATCAAATTGGAAAAAATTAAAACATAATTTTTTCTCCACAATGAATTTTTATGATGTCTCCAGAATACCTTACTAAAAGTCCCAAGAAATCCTATTTGCGGAAATATGCCTAATTTGCATAAATCCAACAAGATCGCCAATTATCAACAAAATGCCATTGGTGGGTCGAATTTTCATCCATTTTGGAATTGCATCAAGTTAAAGACCAATTTTGAGATGAGGAATTAAACAACAATATATATGGAAGATCATTTGAGCAATATTTGAAATGGCACACTGTGCCTAAAGTCCCTAAACCAGCATTTTTGTATGTTTTGGTCTTTCTATAAAGCATACACACCTGCTACATACTAATTTTGAATCCATAGAATCTAAAAATATATTTATTAGTCAATATCCATGTACAGTTGGTCCATAACCAACATATGATGGCCAACAAATACATAAATGAATAAATATAGATTTGTTTATACAAATTATTACATTTGTAAATATGGCAAAAGACCGAAAATATTGACTAAGCTTAGCTTAGTCTGGTC
The DNA here is from genome assembly GCA_006491835.1 of Architeuthis dux. Taxonomy (NCBI): domain Eukaryota; kingdom Metazoa; phylum Mollusca; class Cephalopoda; order Oegopsida; family Architeuthidae; genus Architeuthis; species Architeuthis dux. Next base: position 5,517,286 of record VCCN01002736.1, on the reverse strand, counting down.
TAAGGCCACACTAGTGGGCATACACGGGGGATCGAACTCACCATACCAATGAATTGGTCCGCGAGACGGGTTTGCTAACCATTACGCTTTGATAGCCGGACGCTGCACTTATTAGGCGTAGTTTAGTCTGGTACAAGGCCGCAGAAGTGGGGCACTTGTGAGGATCAAACTCACTACATAATGCTAGGCTACATCGCTAACTCACGGCGTAGCCCTCAGCTTAATCTGGCTTATGACCAGGGGTGGAAATGGGGGTACGGGAAGTACGGCGTATACCTACTTCTCAATTTCTAGGTTGTTGTGTGTTCAGTGTCTACTAATGGATACATTAACGTATACCTGGTTCCCAAAGCCAAGCCTTGCCGTATACCTAGTTATTATAACCCACTTCCATCACTTCATATGACCGCAAGAGTGAGGCACCCAGTGAGGATCAAACTCACTACACATTAATGGTATGCAAGACGAGTTTGCTAACCATTGATCCATGGCGAGACGTCCCAATATAGTTATTTACTTTATTTAGTGTAGTGAACTCACGACATTAGTGAATTAGTCTGCAAGACAAACTTTCTAACCATCGCCTCGTGGTAGGCTCGCAAATAGTTATTTAGTAAGCCTAGCTTAGTCTTGCGCTAGGCCACAATTGTGAGGCATCTAGTAAGGATCAAACTCAATACACAGTAGTAATTGTCTGCTAGACTAGCTCATTAACCATTACCCCACAGGGAGGCGCTCTAGTTCTGTCTTGCACTAGGCTACAAGTGTGGGGTACCCAGTGAGGATAGGACTCACTACACAGTAGTAACGGTCTGTTAGATGAACTCACCGTGATGCACCCATTCTAAGAACCATTCTCTGACCTGACCTGACCTGAATCTACAAACTGGTGACCTCAATCTGACTCCACATACTGCTGACTAACCTCTATTCGACCTCCACTGAAGAGCGAATACAATTATCCATTTTATACCCTTCTACCCTTCTGCATCTAGGGGAGATAACCCGTTTTGTCAAATAAAGATATTTTTCATTTAATTTTATTCGATGAGGTATTATAAATCATTATTATTAATTTTTATCATTACTTTTTAACTCCAGCTTACTTTTATAGAGGCTTTTTTTAATTTTTTTTAAACCGGCCTGAAGTTACGATAAAAAAAATGCAACTATAAAAGAATTAAGATGAAAATTATTTCCTTCACTCGTTGAAAGCTTTGATATTTTATTTTCGTCGCAGATGTTTATGATTTATAATACTTCATCGGATAAAATTAAATGAAAAAATATCTTTATTTGACAAAACGAGTTATCTCCCCTAAACGCAGATGGGTAGAAGGGCATAAAAAGGATAACCCGAACGAATACAATCTTACTACAGGCCACCTCCGTTATAACTTGATTCGTTATAGCGCAGTCCGTGAGTGGATGGTGGACCCAAATATATTAATCTATGTCCATAATAGCCAGATTTAGCTAATTTGATCGCAGCTCTGTTATAACGCGATTGAATTTATTTAAATAGCTAGATTTAGCTAATTTGATCGCAGCTCTGTTATAACGCGATTGAATTTATTTAAATAGCTAGATTTAGCTAATTTGGTCGCAGTTCTATTATAACGCGATTGAATTTCTTGGACCGCAACACACGGGGGCGCCTGTACTACCACCTCTACAAATTAGCAACTCCGAACCAACAACATCCCCAACAACCACACGTGTGGGTCACCCAGTAAATATAGAACTCACTACATTAATGAGGGTCTGTTAGGCTAGCTTGCTAACCATTACACCACTGCCACGCACCGTATCAAGACATTTTATCACTCGAGAAGTGCACAACTCTCGAAATTGAAACACAACCTAAGAGAAGAGCATTTCCTTTCTTAGGTTATAACTCCACATTCCGTTGTTTTTTTTCTCCCTATTACTATTAGAAGAAGCGAACATTTTTAGTTGCTTCAGTTACCAAGTTTAGATTGTGAGAATCAGACTCACCAGAGATGGCCTGCGAGAGTAACTTGCTAACCGTCGCTCTATGGTAAGCGCCCTGAATGCTTGTAGTAAAATAATACGTAAACTAGTGTTGTCATATCTGGACATTCAGTTCCCGGTCAGCGTTCATAGTTGATAATACAGCAACTGTGGTTAGATTATGGTTGAAAGTTGATAAAAGAAAAAAGCAGTATATGTCACGACATGCTATCCCTAAAACTGCTAAGTTGACAAGACCGTACACGCGTGTCCCTCTCACATCTCGTTATTATAGTTTCATGTGTTCCGTGGAGGAAATAATGGGAACTGAAATTGCGGATTTTTGAAGAATTAAAATAATTCTTTCTGGATGAAGATGTCCGGGAAAATACGTAAGTATGACAACCCTAACGTAAGCATTCGAAGAATATAGGCGTTTAAAGTTACAAACCAAACAAAGAAAACAAGTTAAATAGTCGTACTAAACAAAAAGGGTTTTAGTCCAGCTGCTAAGAGAGAAAATTGTTCAAATTTTGAAGAAAATGCCATTGTTGGTCCAACTGTAGAAAACGATGACCTAATTTGATAGAAAAGGGGACCCACTCTGGATCTTGGCATTTTGGCCAGATATCGGATAATTTACAGACCAGATGAAAAAAGTGAAAATGATGAAAAACCGTGTCGCAAATGTGTAGTGAGCACTTCATTTTCTTTATTTGCCTCCCAACGAGCGCAAATTCGACACAAGTTCCTTTTTTAGGTGGATGGGGATTCCCAAGTCCCCGTGACTAATGTCACGTGGATCTTGTGGCAAGCTGGTCAGTGGTCACAGGACGTCTCGGCCAGAAGGCTTCAATAGCCTGTGCAACCTCTCAGGACGAATCCTGAGCATGCGACAAGG
>VCCN01002736.1:5478385-5491401 GCA_006491835.1 Architeuthis dux | reverse complement strand
TCTAGCGATGTTATGGGGTACCAGGTTTGCCCAATAACATACGAAAAGTATACCGCAGTCTGACCACCGGAACGGTGTAATTTTCAAGATGGCCACCAAATCCTTGAAATGTCCATCTAGTCGAGTCCATTTATGCCCCCACCCCATCCAAAAAACAAAATAACATATTAAAAGTCTACCAAAGTCTTGCCACTGGTAAGATGGCCGCCAAATCTTTAATATGTCCATCAATAAGATACTAAAAGTATACTAGTCTGTGTGGTGGACTTTTGATATGTTAGCACACGATACCACAAAAAGCCGTTGGAAAAATTGTCTAGAAGAGTAATGAACGAGTAATATTCATTTTAAGGATTTTACGGCCATCTTGAAAATTATACCTTTCCCGTGGTCAGACTGTAATAGACTTTTAGTATGTTAGTGAGCACGCCTGATACTACAAAAAACGTTGAGAAAACCTTTGTAGAAATGTGGTAGGGATCAAACCATAGATGCACTCGACTAAATGGGCATTTTAAGGATTTGGCGGCCACCTTGGACGCCATCTTGAACATGACACCGTTCTAATGGTCAGACTGTAGTATACTTTTAGTATGTTATTGAGTACATCTGATACCCCAGAAAATCGTTATAAATAATTCTCTAGGGTCAATAATCAAGGAGTAATGGACATTTTTAGGATTTGGTGGCCATCTTGGACGCCATCTTGAACATTACACCGTCCCAGTGGTCAGATTGTGGTATACGTTTAGTATATTATTGAGTACATCTGGTACCCCATAAAATCCTTAGAAAAACTTCTTTAGGGTCAATAATGAAGGAGTAATGAACATTTTTAGGATTTGGTGACCGCCCTGGATGCCATCTTGAAAATTACAGTGGTCAGATTATGCTATACTTTTAGTATGTTATTGGGAACACCTCGTACTCCATAAAACCGTTAGTACATCCTGTCTAAGATCAATAATGAAGGAGTAATGGGCATTGTAAAGATTTGGCGACCATGTTGGACGCTATCTTGAAAATTACACCGTTCCAGCGGTCAAATTGTGGTAGACTTTTGAAATGTTATTGGGCACACACATTTGATACTACAGAAAACCGTTGGAAAAACTTGTCTACGGTGAATAATGAACGAGTAATGAACATTTTACGAATTTGGCGGCCATCTTGGATGTCATCTTGAGAATTACAGCTTTCCAGCGGTCAAATTGTGGTAGACCTTTGGTATGTTATTGAGCACACACATTTGATACTACCAAAAACCGTTCGAAAAACTTGTGTAGAGTGAATAATGAACGAGTAATGGACATTTTAAGGATTTGGCGGCCATCTTGAAAAACACCTTTTCAGTGGTCAGACTGTTGTATACTTTTAGTATATTATTGAGCACACCTGATACCACAAAAAAAAACAACAACAAAAAAAAAACGTTAACCCTTTTGTAGCAATTTTGTTGGGGGGTAGGGTATTTTTTTCTCTCCATAAATACACACGACTACAGTAAGACATTAACAATTTGAAGTTCGCCCATCAAATTTTGGTCCTTTTCGACTTCTATGTGTGTTACTCTAGTGCTATTTTATTCATGGAATTCTTACACCGCTCTTCACTCCCTCGCTTGTTCTCGACTTACAATTCACTTCCAAGCTAGTAATTCTTCTTTCTTTCCCTTAACATTTTACACCAATTCAGAAACTTACAAGGTATCCGTTACCTCTCGGCTCTTGCTTACTACACTCCTGATGTTTACTTGTCCCAGTTCAGGGCACTTCTGACATACGAACCATCGAATGTCAGAAGTGCCCTGAACTGGGGCAAGCAACAATCAAGAGTGTAATAAGCAAAGAAATAGAAAAAAATACATTTTTCGCGAGTAATTTATTGTGCTTTCAATCCATAAGACCTTCCTTTGCTCAGGGAATTTGTCAGTTTTGAAAAAAAAAGTTAATTTCATAAGGTTTCTTTTTTTTTGGGGGGGGGGGAATTCTATCTACAATGTAACTATAATGCTAAACTGAACACGTACTTTCCGCCATTTTCACGAAGTCAGGCCTTGAAGTATGCTGTTACTTCCCTTAACACGGAATATTGTGAAAATAAAAAATAAATGAAAACATAATAAAAACAAATAAACAAAATTAAAATTAAAATGCAGCAGACTTAATAAAGTAAATATTTATTCGGAAAATAAATAAGACATGCTTTTTTTTCTTTCTTTTCTACTTCGCGAAAATGGTGAAAAAAAAAAAAATACGTGCCCATTATTATAAATAGACCCACCCGCCTTAAAACCTTAAAGAATTAACTTTTTTTTTTTTCAAAACTGACAAATTTCCCCGAGGAAAGGAAGGTCTTATGGATTGAATTTTGAAAGCACAAAAATTACTCACGAAAAAAATATTTTTCTATTTTTTAATAGACCGGTCCTTCGCATAACATAAGTGCCCATATCAGTGTTAAGGTAAATAAAAATAAAAAAGAGATTTAGCAGGAACTCTTAAAGATAAGTAAAACAAGCCAAATGCAATCTCGTAAGTAACTACGTTAAAATCACATCCAATCACGTGTTTTTGAATTTGGTCACAAACATTAACTTTACAACTGCAGCGTGAGAAGCGAGACCTCTTAATTCAGAAGAACAAGTTTACAACACGAGGCCAAAACATAATACGTAGTGGAGCAGAATATTCTTCGTCTGTTTAAATGAGTTGAAGTATGCATGGAATAATAACAACGAAAACTACGACTAAAATTGCTCCGGGACAGATTATTACTACGAATTTGATAATAATTTCAGCATGAAGTTCTTGATGCTAAGGGAAATGATTTATAACGGAGGTGACGCAGGTGAGTATCTATAAAAAAACAAAATTGATAATTAAACCTCAAGTTAAAACAACAGCATTTACATTTTCACGTTTCGGACGTATTATGCTTATATCGATTTAATTGTAAATTCGATCGGGAGTCATATAAATTAGAATAAGACCGCAAGAAACTTTTTTAAGGGTAACAAGTTTAAAGGGAAAAAGTTAAGAAAAACCATGATTAATATCGGCAGAGTTAGCTCCCTTGTTGATACTCTCTAGTTATATTTCACTGTTGTTGCAGCAAGGGCGGCAGCTGTGTAACGGTGAGTCCACCATGACACATCCTCGTTTCCCGGCCTCTAATTCAAATAATAATTCTTGTTCTTCACGTTCTGCAGTCGCTCCAGGTAGCAATTCCAACTTTAACCACTCGAATCCAAGCAACGATCGAACAGCACCCGAAGCGCCGATGGATAATCCCTATGGTCCATCCGATCCGGACAATCATGACATTATCCTGGAGGCCGGCGTGGAGATCTCTGTCCACCATAACAATTCGACCTTGTCCCCTTATGAGAGAACGTCCAAGTCATCTAGCCATAATCCGAAAATGGCTATATGCAGGTAAATATAACCAATACTTATTGTATCAGCCTTCTTTGTGTGTGTGTGTGTCGCACATTTCTGACGCGTACATTTTATTTTTTTAAAGAACAAAGTACCAGGGAGAGCACGAACGACATCACTCGGGTTTTTAAAAAAAAAAATAGATGCTTAGATAAGTTTAAATGTCTAAAGAAAGAAAAAAAGTAGTTATTGTTGGTAATAGAACCAAGTGAACGTTCGTCCGAGGCTGCAGGATTTCGAGATTTGCGTCCAAGTTTAGAAATAAAATTAGTTATGTGATCACATTCTACTTATATCCATTTAAGGAAATCGTGAACAAAAAAAGAAGAAAGATTGTCAGTCAGGCCGACTCAGGTGACGAAAAATTGCGTTAAGAAAAGATAACGTAACGATGTCGATCAGGTAGAATCAAAAAAGTAAAGCGAGGTCGTATATATTTTTTTCTTTTTTTCCCTTAAAAAAAAAAAAGAAAAGATGTTCAGGTTTTTGTTTTTTTTTGGGGGGGGGGGACGAAAACAAATTGTGTTGTTAGTCTAAAGAAAGAATTGCTCAAGTTTTGCTAGTAAACAGGCACGTGCACCATTTGTTAAGACGAAGACATGTCTTTTTTTTTTTTTTTTAAAAAGAAATACATAAAGAAAAGAAAAAAAGAAAAGTCCCGCTTAATTTTTTTTTTTTTCCTTTTTCTTTTCTTTTCCCGATGTACAAAAAAAAAAAACGAGGATGAAGAAACCACAAATTTCAAGACGACATTCTCACACGGGGGGGATGGATTATGTTTCATCCCTTTTTTAGTAGCTAAAAACAACATAGCTGCAATTGTTTTAGAGATCCTTTACACAAGATACGCCTGTGCTTTATTTGCAAGATTTCAACATAAAACTTCCGCGAACAATGAAGTTCGTAATTTCTTTCGGTTGTTTTTTTAAAAAAAAAAGATTTAAAAAATTTTTTTTATTTTTTATTTGCTAGCTCAACTGTGACTCAAGTGTTCCAAACAGTCTGTTGCGTTATTTATAACTCCGGAGGTTATGTTGTGCGAAATATGTCAGTTTTATGAACTAGGCCTAATTTTACTAACTACTACTGTAATTATAGGAGTGTTAACCTCGTCAACATGTGCACAACTATACATGCCGTTTTAAATGTGCATAATCATCTACACTCAAGTCTGAACTATAATTGTGTTGTGAACAAAATGCGGTTTTGTGTTCATAATTTTACTCTAGGCAATGGCCATATAAAAAGGCAGAAAAGTGCTTATTATTAGAATAAAGCAAACATTTTTTTCTATTGTTAATAGTTCTAAAAAAAAAGTGACTCATACCTCCTTGATTGTTTCTTTTTATGTTTTTGCAGCTGTAATAAATGATTTTATTTAATCAAATAAGACAATAAAATAACTTCAGTTTTTTTTTTTTTTTTTGAGATATTTCAAAAAGATATTAGTTGGATTATTATACAATTATTCTGCTTATGTACGACTGTTAGGGTTTCTGATGATTATTCATTCTCATACCTTTCTCCCCACCCACCATTGCAATTTAATGAACAAGGGTAAGAATGGAAGCGGGTGCTTATGCTTGAATGAGAGCATACGAGACTCCACCTTCACTCTAACTACCATTCATTCATTACGTCTTCATCACGTGTCTGAAGCCTGAAAATCAAGTTACTGTACTATTAGGTCACAGGAGTATAGACAGCAAAAGTAATCAATAATAATTATAATAAAAAATACATTAGCTTGTCCAGGAAGTAGTGGTGTTTTCTTTCTTCTAACATTGATATTTATACTAAAAGATTATAAACATTACAGTTTACGACAAGTTGGGTGTTAATATCATTTTATAAAGTAGTTCTTCATTTACAAGTTGTAATTTTCCAATTCCCTACTCTCTACGGGTTGGTGTGGTGTTATCAATGCATAAACAAAACGGACAAAAAGAACTTTAATTTGAGTTTTCTTTCCAAGTTCAAAATCTGACAAAAAGCTACTGAAATTGACCGAAACATCACCCAAGAAATTGGCCATGGATCGGTTCCTGTTTGTACGGCTCCGCGTTGGTTCCAGAGGTTTCTGTGAGAAGATGAGTTTTAAAGATCATGAGATGTCCAGGAAGGAAGCAATCCTTGTTTAACAATGACACTCAGCTTTTCGAGAATTTACTCCAGGAACAATAGTTTTTAAAATCCTGGCATAAATATCATTGTTACAAATCGGCAAAAGTGAGTTGAATCACATGGAACCTACTTTGATTACACACGATTTGCAGTACTTATTGGTTTTACGGATTAAACTTAAAAATGCCACCCTCCGACATAGATGATCGTGAGTTCAATTCGCACAGGGAACTTATTCTTTATTCCAATCCATGCTGTTAATTTATTTAATCACTGCCGATGGAAGTTTAGTTGTGATAAAAAGCAGTAAAAAGTTGATGTAGGTAAATAGTAGCAACAAATTAATAATAATGATTTAAAATACTTCATCTAATAAAATAAATTGAATAATTACTAACTTGGATGAAAATACCAAATTACTTTCTGCAAAACCTAATATTAGTTTCATTTGCCTTTGATATTATAGTTAATAATATAGATACATTCCATAGGTAATTAATTGCTTTAACACAATTATATACTTTAATTGCAGAAATATATATGTGAGAGTAATGATGATATCTTAGTTGTCGACACCTGTGGAATTTCCATGGGTCCAGATGGTTGAATTATTATAATTACTATTAAGATAATGAAACCTCTGAACATAATGTAGTATCAAATTTTAGGTTTTAATTAGACTTTAATTTTCATCTGAAAGTTACAAACCTGTTTGCTATTCATGTTGATTCTTATGATATTGGATAATGTTGGTGGATGTTTTGTTATGATTTATTCACAACCAAAAAGTTAAGAATAATTGTTAAATCATTATTTACCTCTGTCGATGAAGTTGTAAAGAGGTATGTTTTTGGTCATGTCTGTTCACATTTTTTCCCGTCCGCAAGATATCTCCAAAAGTTCTAAAGGAATTTCATGAAGATTTTCTGTAAGGGTGTACTATAGGCAAAGGAAGAACTGATTAAATTTTGCACAATTACATCCCTCACGTTGTCATTATGTCCTAAACACATATCGCATATTTTATTTTTCTCTTGAATTTCATGATTTTCTGGAAGAGTGGACAACAGGCAAAAGAAGAAATGATTAAATTTTGGTAGTGGATCCATGCACAATTACCTCCCCCTACGTTGTTGTTATATGTCCCAAACACATAATATTGCAATTTTTTTTCCCTGTCCGCAGGATATCTCCAAAAGTTATAAATGAATTTCATTAGATTTTCTAGTGGTGTTGACAGAGGTATGCACTCTCTGAGTGCTTTCTACTTATTAATTTTTTTGCCACTTTACCTTCATCTCAATTTTTGTTGCTTTTTATTACAACTAAACTCGGGCCGATTAAATGTGAGATTACTGATACTGAACTAACAGTTAATAACAAACATGTCACAGAAGAGATTGGGATAGGGGATGAGTTTAAAGGTTTGATTTGGACTCGCGCTTGCGACTAGTTCCTGTAGCTCAGTGGTAAGAGTGGTCAGGCATTAACTGAGCTACCCTCCGGCATAGAGGGTCGTGAGTTCAATTCTCACAGGGAACTTATTCTTTATTCAAATCCATGCTGTTAATTTATTTACTCACTGCTGAAGGGAGTTTAGTTGCGATAAAAAGTAGCAGAAATTGAGATGAAGGTAAATAGTAACAAATTAATAATAATGATTTAAAATACTTCATCTAATAAAATAAATTTGAATAATTACTAACTTGGATGTGAAGAGTAAGACAATAGCAGGGGAGGAAAGTGTAGAGCTGTGTAAGTATTTCATGTAGCTCTAAATAAGATATCTTGAAAAATAATGAGTTGATCAGATATTGAGAAGAATGAGTTTGAAGTATGTGGTGGCTCTTTAGTTATCTACAGCTCTGAATCTAATTAAACCATATCTCCTTAACTTGTCTACTAATATTGATCTTTTCTCATTCAAATGCTGATTTTAGAATATTTTGGCATTCTTTTATGTACTACAAAAGAACATTGATTAAATATCACGACCACATGACAGTTTTAAGGGTATGAAGGAGATGCTTGGAAGAAAAGCTTTAAGTTTAGTAAGCTTCCTGGCCAAATTTGTAATCTTTTGGCTTCCAAGCTTTAGAAAGATTCAGAAAGGGTATCCGTTCCTAAAAGTTCATTTCACATAAAAGAAAGATCTCTCCCCCAAAATGACCATGATAGTTATATGTTCACCAGATTTACTTATTTAATGTACAAATGTAAACAAAAGCCAAATTAGCTGTCAGTAGTATTGAAACCCAAGTATTAAATATATAAAAACTAGGGTGTTGCCTGTCATATGACCGTGATTTAATGGTTACAGGAAAGTTTTAGAACTCCCTGATAAATTATTGAATGCGTTGCTTGAAAGTTTTAAAAAAAAGCGTTGCATTTCCATGTAAATGGGCAGTGTATATTACTTATTCTATTACTACTAAATAAATTAAAATAAAAAGGCCTCAGCAACTTGAATGTGTCTTGACGGGAGGACCACATTTACTGATTCAAATATTAGTTGTTTTATTACTATGTATTAAATATAACTTTTCTACTGTGAGTTCAATTTTTTCCCCCTGAATAATGATACAATTTATGAAACCAACAATATTTCAAACTTGCAAGTCTACTAGAAGCATGTGAAAATTTAATCAGCCAGATGTTGCCAAATTAAAGCATAGCAACTTTAGATTCTTGTATGGAAGAGATTTGTTTCTTTAAGCATAAACAATACAGATCTTGGTTCTGATATCATGTAATCACTGTGTAGTAAGCGGCATTGAATAAAATCAGTCCAGAAAAATAAAGAATAACAATGAATCTTTGAATATTATAACATGTTTGTATGTGCGGATGATAACAAGGCAAAGTTTTGCAATTCTAGTTAATATATTATTTGTTACTTGTTTTAAGTTACAGGGTGATGAGAATTAAAATTTCATTTTCTTGTTACTGCTTAGGGTTGCTGCTAAACTGTTGCAAGAAGAATCATCTAATGCAGGGGTTACCAACCTTTTTGTTTTTCTGAATTACTTGGGCATTCTCACAGGTTCCCATGTACCCCTAAAAATTAAGGATCAACAGTTGATAAAATTATATTGATTTTTAATAAGAGCTCCCTTTTTAATTGTTTATTGAAAGGTTGGGTAAATATCCTTCAAGTTCCTCTTCCAGCTTCATAAGATACTCAGTGATTAATTCTTTGAATATATCAGTCTTAAATTGTGAGATGGTTGAGTTTGTTTTTAGCATCTGCACAATAGAGCTCATGTTCAGGTATTTTGAGATTTGATCTGTTTGGATTTAATCCCCAACAACACTTAAAATGTTGACTCACATTCACAAAGCCATGTTGATGAAAATAAAAGCAGTGCTCAAATATCAAGTTCAACAATCTGTTTGTATGACCAAAAATGTTATATTCTCAGACTCCCCTCCACATACTCCTTGAGAAGTAATGTACCCTTTTTCAAGTTGGGAACCCTTGATCTAATGTGTAGTTCACATGAGTCCAAGTTTCTAGTTCAAATTGTGGATAGGAAACCAAATATACAAAAAATAAGAAAGATTTTTAGTTTGGTTGTGATGTAGTTTTAATTGGTTTGTTTGATTTTGTTAGATATTTGTATTGATTATGGTGAGGTTGGTCAACTCATTTGTATATATTTCCTACTCCACTGTTTTAGCTCCATAGAAAAATGCTTTTTCATCTTTTGTAGGCACATAAATTAGGTCTTTTTGGAAAACTGAATAAACAGTACATACAGTCAGATATGCCATCAAATATAGTACCTAATTTCACCCTGTACATTCAGATATACCATCAAATATAGTACCTAATTTCACCCTGGCAATTAGGCCAGTCAGAATGTTACTACATACCACTAAAATATACCACTGTCTGTGTGTGTGTTATAAAGGTTCATGCAGCATTGTGATTATATGTGAATATGACAAAAATGTAATTTAAATAACATTGGCTGACAGATGAAGAGCAGAGAGCCATCTGGCTAAATGCCATGCCATGATTCCCCTCCATCCCCCAGAAAATAGGTAAGAATACTTCTGTTTTCACTGCCTTTCATCTAAATATTAGCATTAATTAGTTATCTTTTAATATATCACTGGAAATTACTTGGTTGTATGTGTCTTATGGCTGGCTAAGCAGCTGAACCCTGGGGGCTGAAAATTAGTCTATGAAGGTAATTTGATTTGAGGATGAACATGCAATAGGTTGCGCTGACCTCTAAGCTCACCACGGGTCAATTTAGGGTCAAAACTGCTAGAACTGACATCTTTTTATGGGACACTGCACAAACTGGAAGTGACCTAATTGTAAGCATTCATGTATTGTATGTAAACATTTACTTATAAAATATATCAGTGTAGGTGGCCAAGCGGTTAGTTCAAATTCCAACTGCTGTGTTCACTTTGCGCTAAACCCTTGGGAAGGGCATGAATAGGATTGAAATTGGAAAAAAACATTCATGATTAAAAAAAATTCACATACTGTACTAATTTACATAATTACTGTATTTTGAAGGAAAAAAATGATTTTTTTTCCCCAGAAAAGAAATTGTAAGAATTCATTTTAGGTCCTATATTTGTTTGTTTATGTTTTTGCGAATTTTTATAAAGGTAAAATAGAACTATTTTCCTAATTGCTTAGAAGCACAATTCTGATAGCATCAACATTCCCAGACCAACTGAAGATTGCCAGCAATTTATACAAAGTATAGTGAATTCATGTGATTGTATTCATTTTAGCCATCTAGGGACCCGGGCATGGCCGGGTACCTCTGCTAATAGATGATACTAAAGGGATATTGGGAACGAGCCAATTATGTTTATATCAAATTGTCTGTATAGGAAATCAAGTTTTGCTAGCTTAGCCACATAATCTGTTTTTTATTAGAAACTGTCAACAGGTTTCTTCAGTTTTTAAGTGGGTCTGTCTATTATGTATCGCGCGTACAGGCTGCATCAATGGTGCTAGATGGCTGAAAATTTAAACATTTACCCCTTATCCCCCTCACCCCAATAAGTTTTTAGTTGGGGGGGGGGTTAATTTACAATGTAAGTTTCTGTTAAATTGGTCCTGTAGTATGTGTCTGGCAGCATTAAACCCCCCCCACACACACACACTTAAAAACATTTTTTTTTTTTAGTGGTCACAGCCCAAAAAATGGCGAGATAAGTAACTTATTTATTGATCACTCCTTTTTGCAAATGCTGCCAAAAGACGGTGGTCCTAGACGGTTTCTATTGAGTGACCTGTTTTAAATTCTTTCAGTACCTTTTTTTTTTCTGTAGAGAATTTGCTGATAGATATTGAGGAAATCTGGCAAATACTCTGTATTTAATGAATTGTATTAGCAATGGTATTTTAGGTTTACTGTTATTGTGTCTGGGAAACTAACAGCAAGAAAGGTTAGTAGACTAATATAAACGCATTAAAATGTCATTTCTTTTCCTCTTTTCTATTACTCATCAGTGCTTGTGTAGTTATAATAAAATTTGATACTGTTGCAGAATATGTAATGCTCATGTATTGGATTTCTATTAACTGGGAGTTAGATCTATTTTTAAAGGTATTTTATGCAGATTTTATCGTTTTGTAATAACAGCTGAAGTTTTTATGAATATTATCGTCAGAAGAATTTATTTCCTGGCTTTTGCTGATTGAAATTTGAAAAGTTTTAGCTCAAACTCATCCTATCAGGCGGTTTAGCATTATAGTTACATTGTAATAAGTTTTCTCAAAACCTTTTACTTTAAAACATTCCCCATGGTCCATTGAGTATGCAAGCCAGGTTTGGTTGAGGTGAGCCAATTTTTAAGGGGGGCGGGGTGCACAGTGACAAACAGAAGCAGTTGTTTTATATAATAGATTCTTATGGTTTTTCTGGTTTCAGAAAACAAGTGTCAAATAAATTTCAGCAAAATCTTAGGATATCTATTCGTATAGACATTGCAGAAACAGCATGTAAGCTTCCAGGTCTTGGCATTTAGAAAAATGAGATTATTTATTTTTGCTCTAAACCAGGGCCTTGCAGGGGTCGCCAAACCTTTTAGACCATCAAACCCCAGGAAGAGCTGCTAAAAGAAACTTATTAAATGTTCCAATAACACAGCCTAAACTGTACCAAATCTCCCCAAAACATACAAAATCCATAGTACATAAATTATACATCAGTATATACATTTATTGAAAAAAAATGGTTGTTGCTTCGTTATATCAACAAGTATGTTTCAGTAATCAAAATATAACCTGTATACACAATAAAAACTAATCGTATATAAATCAGAAATTTGTATCAGCTAGTTGTATTTTATGTATATATTTAATTCTTACACGAATGTCAGCTTTCGACCCCCAAAAGTTCAGTAGACCCCCTACCTAGTGTTTATCCCCCCCCTGGTCGATATCGACTACTTTGGCGGGCCCCTCACTCTAAACCCCTTTTAAACATAACTTCTGTTTAACCCATCACACTCAGATTTTACACCTGAAAAAAGCTGAAGAATGGATCGGCCGAAACGTTGTGTTTACAACACAAATAACAAGGAGTTCAATCGTCCAAAGAATCATTTGAATATTAACTCTTTCTTCCCTGATAACGCCTCTAGGCGTGATAATAAATTTCACTCATGCCCTGATCACGTGTAGAAGTGTGATCTCATATTTGCATTATTTCCTGGGCAACAAAAAAAAACAAACTAAAAAAAACATGTTTAAATTTAAATCATAACAATGCCAATCAATCAATAATAATACCCTTTTCAATGGACTTTTTCATGATTTTATTTCACTGGACCTGGAAGTGATACATTGGGAATAATCACTGAAAATTTGGCTGTCAGGGAGGAAAGAGTTAATGACCCTTCTCAAAACTATAGAAAAAAGTTTTATTGTATTTGAATCCTCTAAAATTGACATTAAGAGACATTGAATGATTTCGCTTATTTGTCGACAAGCTCTTCAATGTACAAATTAAAAGAATTCATTGTGCTGCGCATATTTCTCTGCTCATCATTTATACACCATTTAATAAATGACAGGTAATTAATTGAATAAGCTCATGAGTATTATTGATGAATCTAAGATTACAGGTGAAGCTCCTACTTTGGATGATCTTATTACAAAGTAGAAGTGGACGAAGTAGGAGCTTCACTTGTTATTGTTCCCAGATTGGACAAAGCTCCCAGATTGTCCATTTTACTAGGAGTATATCTGTGCAAAATAGGAGCTTTACTGTTATTTTTATTTAAAAGAAAATTCATTTCATTCCTTATAAAGATACAATGTAAGCTGTAATTTATGACAATTTACAATTTTGATTTCATTTTAAAAAAGTTATGATCTAACCTAATAATGAACAGTGTGATTTTCTTGGTTTGTGGGCCGTGACACTGGACTATTCCACTGGCTGGAGGGGGGCGGGTTTAAAGTTTTGC
>VCCN01002736.1:5292453-5306874 GCA_006491835.1 Architeuthis dux | reverse complement strand
AGTAACCGAAATACTTCGAATCCGTAGTTTCGTACGGCGGACAAAAAATTATTTTACATGATAATTATAGCAGGCTGCTTCAAACACCATAAAGTCTAGCCCCTTCCAGACATGCCCCTTTGGAACGGGCGCTGCCCTAGTATTCATAACGATCAAATTTAACCATTAAAAAAAAGCAAAAACAAAAGCAAACAAACTGAAAATTGGGACATGTGAAATCGAGGGAGAAAATCATGTTTGATATATACAGCGCTTTATCGCTTGCTTTTAACATATGAATTATCTTAAACTGTTGATTCAATCATAACCGGGTTTGCAATTAAAAAGATTACGTAAAAAAACAGTGTTCAGTCTAAGTGTAATAGATAAAAATTGCATTGGAAAGTTGAACCCGATAATCCACATAGATACACACATTGATCTGTTTATCGCTTTTAAGTGCTGCTAATTTTCTTGCAAGGGATTCGGTGTGTTTTTTTCTATCGCTCATTTGGCCTTTCTTCTCCAGATAAGAGTTTGGAAAATAATTATTTCATTAATTATCTTCGTCTAATTGGAATAATCTATTAAGTTGTTACTACGCCATGAAAATAATGTTTAACCTTTTCCAAGCAGATGTCTTCTCCTTCTTTTCTTACTCTTTAAAAAAAATCCTTCCTTTCTTTCCATTCACATGCATACGCAAATAATGTTGAAATTTTCACATAAAGCAGAAAGAATGGTGCCAGCCAGAAGATCTTTTTTTAAAGACATTTATTAGTTGAGAACCCATATTTGCGGTGTGAACGACTGCTAATCGAGTTTAAATGTCTTTATAATTATCATATTCTGTCGGATATAAAATTATCCGTCATTTGATTTCATGCTGTCAACATAGAGAGCCACATTATATTCGTGCCTAAAAATACGAACGTGAGAGTAGAAAAGCAAACAAAGTGTAGGATTAAAAGACTCCTGCCTACCATGAGAACTTCGTTAGCTCAGTCGGTAGAGCAAAACCTGCTTCCAGGGTGGACGCGGATTCGATCCCAGCACGGTGCTCGTTTCTTTATTCACATTTACGATTTAGGCAGTCGTTCACACCGGCGCCGGCCAAATATAGGTTCTCATCTAATAAATGTCTTTATAATTATCATAAATCTATAAATGAATGAATGTGTTCGTCATATTGATCTATTATAAATATACTACCTGCTTATGTGACCCGTGATATCACAAGTAGGATCCATTAAACAAATACGTCAAAACTTCTATTCACTCTGATGATTACATATATAGTGACGCAGCAGATACTAGAAGCATATATAGGAAGAAAGCAGATGACAAAACTTTTATAGTATATTTAGTGTGTGAACAGATATTGCGAATATCAAGATTTATGCCATTCTCAAAAACGAATTCATACAATCATACGGATACAGTATCAGGACAATAGTTCCAGGGGCAATTGTCCTGATACTGTATACGTATAACTGCATGACTGCCTATCAGATAAATGACTCTTGACAACTTTCCCCTGGTTAATTACCCCATGGCCAATTACTTAATTGGCACAAACTTTAAAACCCATAAGAACCCAGACCCATTTCTCCTTGAAACAGAAAAACAAATTATACATCATAGAATGCATTAAAAACAATCGTAAAGTTGTAGCAATATAATGTTTTTTCCATGACTATTCTAATGCTAAAAGCCCGGAGTGACATATATGTCCCAGCTTTTTGTTGTATAATAATTTGTTCAAGAAATGTGGTCAGAATAAGTTAGATTTAATATAGGACATGTTATTAAAGCATTCGAATTGTTAAATGGGTTGCAACTTATGTTTTAGTAACAAAAACAAGGTTTTTAAAAGTAGTCACTCATCTCCCACGTGATAACCAGGCAAACCACCGTTTAGGAAATGGAATTCTCGGTAGGCAAATTGATACACGGTCATGTGACGGCACCAAGATGTTCAGTAGATGTCACTTAGTACGCTTCATGTGTTAAAATTAATGATAAAGCTGTATAAGGGACTTTCCAGAACATTTAAAGTGTATGTGACACCGGTGTCACTGTGGGTTCTTATGGGTTAACTTTGGCTTTACAGTTGATATGCTATTGTTAAATGGCAATTATCCGGTGGTAATTAACCGGTGGTAATTATCCGAGGTGGTTGTCCTAGACCCATACGCATACATATGTGTTCATTTTGGCCAGACGATCAGAGAATTAACCGGTTGAACCATTGTAATGAAAACAACAAGGTAAACGAGGTTGGTCCGACCAAATTACCCAGAGAAGATGTCCTTCATGGGATGTTTCCGTGTTGAATTTTTAAAGAGAAGGACGCGTGGCCAATTGGCAAAAAACGGCCGAGTATTGATGCGAAAATCAGTTTGAAAGAAACAATGCAGCAAAAGACCAGGAGAAAACAAAATGGAGAAGAAAAAAAAACCTAATCAGGCCGATAAATAAATGATTTGGAATCCGAACCCAGTAACGAACTCATGGGTGACAGCTATGTTCAACACACAAAGGGATGACGTGTTAGTGCGTCAGAGGTAAGTAATGATGAATATTGATGGAGAATTCTTTTGAGAGTTCGATGGACTGGAACACTCACACTAAGTGTCTGCAGCGCAAAAATGAGGATAAACTGAAGCGAATATTAAGATGGAAATTTGCAAGAAAAGAGGCTGCTTTGTAAGTCAACGGGATGAAGATGGTTCTCAAGGGCGCCTGTATCTCTTGTTGGTCGCTTCGTTCTCTGACCAGATTAAAATCCACAAGAACCCAGACCCATTTCTACTTGAAAGAACATTATGTAGGATTATGGGTAGGCAAATTGGCACACAGTCACGTGACTACACCAAGATGTCCAGTAGAGGTAAAATATAATATTATATTAGAGACTGTGCAGATCAATTAAATTGTATGTGACACCGGTGTCACAGTGGGTTCTTATGGGTTTTAAGTAGTTAGGGTGATATGCTGGACTGGATTCACAAATGCGGACATATTTGTTCTTCTTGGCATTTCATTGAGCAAGAGGAGTTACTGGGCGGCGCCCATCTCCTACATGATAGTAGTAGTAGTAGTAGTAGAGAGGAATCTCTTATGTGATTGCTGCTTTTTCCCCTATTGTATTTCACGTTGACGCGCCATAATTGGCATTGACTTTGACTAATAATACGATAGCGAGCGTTATCAACACGCAACGGCTGTAAGCTCTATGGAAGACCAGAAGGCGTAGAAGTGCACACGCACACTCAAACACACGCACTCCTTCTCACACACACGCACACTCAAACACACACAGAGACACCACACACACACACACACATACACACACACAAAAAACACACACACACACACACACGCACGCAGATGACCGGGCGGAGCATATTTAAACAGTTTAATCTCATAATTCCCCCCTGTAATTTGATATTTTCTGAACGTCATTCTGAACTCGTTTAAAAAGATCGTTCTTCCCGTATAAACTCTTTGTATTGGATTGGTTTACAAAAAAAGACCCTTTTTTATAGTAATTCGTTTAAATTCCGCTTTTCGTGGAATTACAGTTTCCATTCTTCATTTGACTATAGAAATGTGCTGATAGAGAGAGAGAGAGAGAGGGGGAGAGAGAGAGAGATAATGGGGGAACCGGAAGGAGAGTGAGAGATCGGAGAGAGTAAAAGGAGATAGGAAAAAGAGAGAAATAGGAATTAGGAAAATTGAAGAGAAAGGAAGTAGGGCATATATATAGTGAGAAAATAGGGTGAGAAAAGAGAGAAAGAGAAAGAAAGAGAGAGAGAGAGATGACGTCTCAGAGAGTGTAATATATAGAGTGAGAGATAGGAGGGAAAGAAAGCAAGAAAATAGAGAAAGACGGGGTGGGGAGAAAAAGAGAAAGTAGAATAAAGAGAAAGAGAATCAGAGAATGGGAGGAGAATGAGATAGGAAGGAAGGGGGGAAAGAAAGACAGGAGAGAGAGAGGGAGAGATAAGAAGAGAAAGAAAGAAAAGGGACGAGGAGGGGAAAAGGATGGGCGAGAGAGAGAGAAGGAAAGAGCAGCAACTGAAGAGAGAGGAAGAGGGAGAGAGAGGAAGAGTGAGAGAAAAGGACTGAGAGTAACAGAGGGGGTACGTGAGAATTGACGGAGAGAGAGAAATAGAGAAAAAGGAGAGAGAGAGAGGGAGATAGAGATAGAGAGAGAGTGAAACATAGGGAGGGGAAGAGATGTAAAGAGAAGGAAGAAAGGAAGAAGGAGAAAAGAGGAGAATGAAAAACAAAAGAAACATTTGTGTTCAAAGAAAATGGGCCCTAATTATCTGACTATTTGTCTAACTCAGATTGTTTTTGTATTGTGTTAAAAGAAGAAAATGGGGCGATGATGGTTGCGATAAGGTTTCATGAGAAGAGACTCCCAAGAAGAATCTTAGTAAACAAAGCGAAACCTTTAATATAATTTGTATAGTGTGAAGTGACCCCCCTACCCCCCCAAAAAACAAACAAAATTAGCATTCCAAGGGAAATTATGAGTCACCGCCACCTATATATGCTTCTTTTTACCTTGTAAATTAAACAGTGGTGGTGGGCAGTGATCACTAAATAGTTCAAATTTTCAAAAAAACAATTTAGAATGCCGCTGGACACAAACTAAGGGATCAATTTGGCATACACTTACATTGTAAATTGAACCAGCACTAAAAACCTATTGGGGTGGGGGTTGGCTGTTCAAAAAATAAAAAATCGTTTACCCTACTCACTGAAGAGAGGGTGTGTGTAACATTTCAAGTTTCTACTATGAACGGTTAGTGCTGGGCGAAGTCCGGATACATAGATACATATAAATGTCAGAACACATGGTTAACCTAAACCCAGCAACAATATTTAGGCAGTGTTGTGGGTAGTGGTAATTAAAAGAACGTAGGGAGATAAGTGATTAACAGCATGCCGGCTGCTGATTTGAACTGAATCACATTCACACAAATACGTACGCACTACGACCCATTGTCTTACTGTTATTAACAAACTCACTCCAGCAATATTATCTTTGCCAACCATTTTCATTATCACTTTTTGACTAATACTTTCTTTCATCTTAGATTTTAGTTAGTTTATCGCAACTTTACTCAGGCCTTTAATTTACGGCAGTGAGAAATATATATATATATAGTCTGAAAAGCTTTTCAAATTTTACAACGAAAGAAATGTTTTAAATTTCATTTAGTTGATTCATAGTCCGTTCACCCTTGGTTTTCGCGTGTAAGTGAAATATGCCTCCAAAACTGTCCTTCCTCACTCGACCACGTGTTCTTACCCATGTCAGTAGGGTCGTCCCAACTTTTCAACACACCTGTTTTAAAAAAAATATTTTTATAGAGAGGAACAAATATATTTTTTTAAATTTACACAGAGGAAAAGAAAATTTTCACGGCTTTTTGCGAAAGGGCTTATACGGCCAATATATTTTACACTCAAACAGATCACCCAATCTAGGCCAGAGGACCTGATCTAGTTATCGTAAACAAAGAATAAGATTTGTCAGATAGTATATGTCGCTGTTCCAGTAGACCACAGAGTAAAATTGAAAGAAAGGGAATTTCTTGACGGATATCTAGACCTCGCAAGAGAAATGAAATGATTGTGGAACATGAAGGTGGCAGTTGTGACCATTGTTATTGGAGCACTTGAACCGGACCCAAAGAACATTGGAAAAAGGTTAGAAGAAGTAGAAATCCGAGGCAGAATCGAGACCATCCAGACGACAGTATTACTGAAAACGACTAAAATACCGAGGATACTCACCGTCACTTAATCTCCCGTGTAAGTCACTGGTGACCATTGAAAAGAAAAAAAAGTAAAATACTCTGAGATTTTGAGATTCAGGCAGATCACACCATCCAAGCAAAATGACCGAATCTGGCTATTGTGAGCAAGGAAAGGATTCTTGGTTGAATTCTTTTCAGACGAGGTGTTTTAACCATTGTATATAGGTCAGTTCTGACTAATTTCATCGTCTTTATCGTTTTATTTATTGCAACGTCCCGGCAGCGTATCCCCGGTCTTCCTTGTGCTTCTGTTGTTTTCTTGAATGTCGAATCTTGTTCTGAGAACAGACAGCCAAGGAAGGCAGGAGGCTACACGGTCGAAATGCTGTGATAAACAAAACAACAAAGACAAGGAAATTAGTCCGAATTAACATGTATACAATGAAGAGATTCTGCCAGATCGTGGATGTAGCTGCTCCAGCAGACCAAGAAATCCCAAAGGAAGTACAAAAATAGACATGAATGAATAGGAGAAGTTATCCAGTGGGAATTGTGCAAACGATTAAGATTTGACCATGCAGACCAATGGTATAAGCAGAAATCAGAAGCTGTTCTGGAGAATGCGAAAAGTAAAATTCTATTGGACTTTGAAACTCAATCCAATCCAATACAGGAAACCAAATCTAGTCCTCTTAAACAGAAGATTTCTCAGGTAGACGAACTGTGTCGAAATTCATAAAAACAAAGCAGAATAAAATAGTAAATGTTGCTTGTGCGGAAACAGGGATACAACTATGAATAATACAATCAGTGAAAACGGCGAATTATCCAAAAAGGAGTATAAAAATAGACATGAATGGGGAAAATCTGATTCAATGGGAATTGTGCAAACGAATTGCATTTGAGAATGCAGGCAAATGATATAAGCACACTTTTTGTTTCCAAATAAAATATAATTCTATGGGACTTTGAAATTCAAACGGCTCATCCAATCCAGGCCAAGAAAACTGATCTAGCCATCTTGATCAAGCAGAACATTTGTCAAGTAGTGGATCTCGCTGTTAAAAGAGACCACAGAGTAACATTGAAAGAAAATCAATTGCGAGAGAACTAAAACAATTGTAGAATAGGTATGATTAGTCACCCAATAGAAACCGTCACATGTCCAACGTCTTTCGGCAGCATGCCTTGTTGGCGGTGATCAATTAAAGAAAATTGGAAAAAGATCAACGAATTAGTTACTTCTCTCGCCTTTTGTTGGATCACTAAAAAATCTGATTTTCAAAAAACAAGCGCGAACGCTACCGGAAACAAAACAAGGGACCAATTTAGCATAAACTTACATTGTAAATTGAACCCTCCCATAAAACTTATTTTTGGTGAGAATTTTTAAAAAACAAAAAAACAACTTTTTTTGTAGACATAATAAGGAGTAAATGTTTACATTTCCAGCCCTCTAGCTCCATTGGTGCGGCCTGTACACGTGACACATAGAGATAGATAGATATCCAGTAATCCAGAATCACTTGAAAACTGAAGAAACCTATGTTGACAGTTTTGGTTGACGGTTTCTAATATGAAGTAAACCATTGTACGTTCCTATCATTATTTTAGCGCTTGGAACGAACCACAATACCATTGCAGAAAAACTGAAAAAAAAAAGAAATGGAGCTATTAACAACAACAAAAAAGTAAAAAAGAAGGAAAAAAAGAAACGCTACCGGAAACAATATAAGGGACCAAGCTAAAATACCGAGGAAAGTGCTGGAGTATTGAGGAGACTTGCCAAAGCCAACAGATACTAGCGGTGTGAAAATTCAACGAAAACATATAGAGGAAGCCGTTTATTGTGATAAGGGGCCTCCTAGGGTGACAGTAGTGTCAATCGTGGTCGGAGCCCTGGGAACCATCCCTAAGAAAAAAGACTGGAGGAACTGGGAATCCGGGGAAGAACTGAGACCATCCAGACGACGGCACTACTGAAGTCGGCCAGAATACTAAGAAGAATCCTGGAGTATTGAGTAGACTTACTGTCACTTGATCTCCAGTGAATGCCACCAGCCACTGCTGGAGTGAAAACTCAATAATAATAATAAATGTGTTACTTAACAATCTTAATAGTAATAAAATTCATGGCGATGATTATGTTATTAACAGCTAGATACGCTTGTTGTTACAAATCACACATTCGTTCCCAATTCTCATTGTTACAAGCACGCACTGTACATACACATTAAACGCACGTCTGTGTGAGCGTACTCGCTTAAAGACGAAATATTGAATAATAGGGAAAAAAAGGCATTTTGCGAGCGTAACGCCAGTGTTATTCAGAATGGCGTTCAAAAACTTGAGTAAATTTTAAATATTTTTTTTAAGAGGGAGATTCTTTGAAGATTTCAAGAAAATGAAGGCGGAGGATATGATGAGAAACAATAAATAAATGAGGAATAACAGGCAAAAGAGGGAATGGGTGAAACGAAAGATTAAAAGACAAAACAAAAAAGTGGAACGAAAATAAAAAAACGGAAGAGAATGGAAGTGAAAATCGGCAGCAAATGGATAAATTGAATTAGGCCGCAATGGCTGAGGGCAGGTGTAAAGGGAGATAACCTTCACACCTTGTACGGATTTGGCTCGCCTATGCCCTGACAACCAAAAGCAGACGACACACACGCATAGATACACGTTTGGTAACCCCCCCACTCACAGTCTCTCTCACTCTCACTCTCACTCTCACTCTCACTCTCTCTCTCTCTCTCTCTCTCTCTGACACACGTGTATATATATATATAGAGAGAGAGAGGGGTAAAAGAAATAAAGGTAGGGACATTTAGAAAAAAGATTGAGGGGGGAATAAATAGATAAAGTATAAACAGTGTGAGTTTCGTGTACGAACAAGTAGGGCCCTGCTACTGTGACCTTGTGCCAGACCAAGGTTAGTAGATATCAATTATGATATGAACACACACACACACACATTAAGATAATATTGCAAGCACATAAATGCGTACACACACGTACTCACATATACACACGTATAGACATACTCGCTCACATATACTTTCATGGACACCGGTAAAATATTGCAAATACACAAATGCGTACACAAACATTCTCATACACACATACATACACATTTAGACACACACTCCGACACACACACATTCACACACGTACACAGACATGGACACCAGCATAATATTGCAAACACATGAATCCGTGCAAACACACATTCACACAGTCTCCTTCACACACATAAACATGGACTCCAGAAAATAAATCACATTGGCACACACATACAGAGACCCCTAACTCTCTCTCCATCTCTGTCTTTCACTCTATCTCTGTCTGTCTGTCTGTCTGTCTATCTCTCTCTCTATATATATATACCCTGGTGTATTTTGGGGCGTCGAAGGGCAGATGTACACGAAAGCAAGAATTTGTAATTCGTAATTACAAGCAAAGCTGTGAACACGTTAGAAGAACTAAAAAGAAATAAAACGAAAAACAAAACTCTTTACACTCTAATCATTCTTTGGTTTGTTGCCTAGCATGTTTGGCACCAAACACATGCACACAATGAATCAGATATAGGTGTGTGTACACACAAGTAAACATTTATTGGACTAACCTCTCTATGGTACCAAGCCACTAGAACGAGCCCCCTGATATAGAATGAAATCATTAGCAGATATAGCTAGTCACTCAATAGAAACCGTCACGCGACCAACGTCTTTGGCAGCAAGCCGTGTTGTGGGTGATCAATTAAAAAAATCGGGAAAAAGGGGTTATCAATGTATAAGCTATTTCTCTCGCTATTTGTTGGGCAGTGATCACTAAAGAAAGTCTGAATTTTCAAAAAGCAAATGTGAATGCTGCTGGACACAAACTAAGGAACCAATTTAGGATAGTACATTTTAAAACTTTCAGCCCTATAGCTCCATTGGTGTGGCCTGTACGCGAGACACATACATACATAGATAGCCAGCCAGACCAACTTAAAAACTGAAGAAACCTATGTTGACAGTTTTGATGTCAGCTTCTAATAAAGGCTTGCAAGATTAACGTAATAACTTGAGGTCATAAATTCAATACAAAGTACAGATATTTTCTTATGACATAACTTACAACTTACAATATAATTTCGATATTTTGGTCACATTGAAGAAAGATTTGTCTTCACTATCTAATTTTGTAGTTAATGCTTTCAAAAGTGTTTATATTTTACTGGAAAGTTACTGTTGACCATCAAAGACAATACGCGGTTATTTTTTGTAAACCTTATAAATCATTGTGTTTTTCTCTTTCAATTCTATTTAAGAATATTAAGTGAAAAGGAAAGGGGAGAAAGAAAATATTTCTTTTTTATCGTTAATCTTTTTCATAAATTTAATTTAAATTATTTTATGAATCTAAGAATAACGAGGTCATAGCTTCAATTCAGAGAACATACATTTTCTTAAGACATAATTGACAACATTGATGCTTTGACACAATATCATAATTTCGACATATTGATCACATTAGAAAGAAATTTGTCTTCAATATCTACTCTTTTGTTTAATGCTTTCAAAAGTGTTTATCTTTACTGAAAAGTTATTGTTGACCATCAAAGACAATAAGTGATTACTTTTTGTGAACCTTATAACTCACTGAACTTTTTTTTTCCATTTCATGTAAGAACAATTGAGACCAATGGAAATCCTGCGGTTATTTTAAAAACTATAAGATTTAAAATATCCAGAAGAAAAAAGTTACTATTTCGAAAGGTATAAAATGTAATACTTTCTCAAAAATAAATATAACAAGAAAAAAAGACTTATAAATATGTAGATGAATGTTTTAATTTTAAAAAATGTTTAAATTTTAATTAAAAATTTTTTTTGTAATATATTTAATTAATTTTAATCTTAATTTTATTATGTATTTTTCATCAGTAATCGATAGAGGAAGTTACGGACAGAGAAACAAAGACACAAACAGAAGAATTCACACTGTTCATTATATAGCTTCTAGTTAATACCCGTGAAAAAAATCACAAATATATTTGAATTTCTATGAAACTATTTTCTAAGGAAAAATAATAGCAATTTTGTTTCAGTTGAAGAGTCCATAGTTTCAAAAGGTGGATAAGTGATACTTTTATCGGCAAAGTTTTTACCATTGAGTGAGGGAGTCAAGTGTTACGAACAGCAAACCAAGAAAATCACACTGTTCATTATTAGGTTAGATAGTAACTTCGCATAAATTGGTATCAGACCATCTATACTGGGAGATCCGATGAGAATCGAACCCAATAACAAGGTTCAGCAATATTAGCTTGCTGATCATTGCTATACGACGACTGTCCTGATCTGGGTTTTTTTTCATATGATCTATTCGTTAATCCCAGTTGAAAAAGATTCACGGATATATTTGGATTGAAATGTTTGTTTTTATAGAATTCGTTTACCGGGAATAGTGCGTAGTTTGAAACAGTGAGCAGGAAGTAATCTTTCAGCAAAACTTTAAATCCCTCCCCTCCAGCCAGTGGAATAGTCCAGTGTTACGACCCACAAACCAAGAAAATCACACTGTCCATTATTAGGTTAGATATCTTTATTTAAAAGGAAACATGAAAAACAAAATTATTTCTTTATTATTATTATTGAGCTTTTTTAAGTCATCATCTCAATGTTATTCCTTATGACGAATGAATTTGTTTTAAATATTCAACATTCAAAAAAGAAATAAAATAAGAATAAAAAGAAATATGAAATAACTAGTTCTTCAAATAATCCGTGATATCACAGGTAGGATTTATGAAACAAATACGTCAGAAGTTTCATTCACTCCAATAATTACATATGAAGTGTGGTTCCAAAACGCGATTAAAACCATTAAAAACAAATGTGTTTAATAAAATAAGAATAACATTAGGGATTTGAAATTTGTTTTTATCTTATTACAACCCTATAAACTGCATATATATATAAAAAGGTTGTAATAAGATTTTAAAATTCAAATACAGAATTTAAATTAAAATTTAATTGACAACATTTCTTTTCAAAATGGCGTTTATCGCGTTTTGAAACCACGCTCTTCATATATAGCGAAACAGCATATATGGGAAGTAAACAGTAAAATCAACATTTTTATAGTACAATTAGTATCTAAACAGGTACAGTGAATGTAATAAAATCAAATTATCCCATGACGTACTATATCGTTGGGGTAACATGCTGGGCTCTTGATGGGATTCATCGAGGTAATGGAGGCGCTTGGCACTGCCCATCACCTCTCCAAGTAACATGAAACGTTGCACTGGGTTACATGGTACCAGAAGTAGGGAGTAATCTCTGACATGACCCATTGAAAGAAGTGGATTCATGCCTTTCTCAAGGGCAATAGTACAAAGTCATCACAAGCTATCTCGGTTCGATTTTCCGTGCAATTAATCGTTAGGAAAACTCTGTACCCCCAGCAATTATATTAATAATTAAAAATGTTGAAAACTTTTCCTTTATCTCTTAAAGTGCTTAACTTTGGTTTCTAATTGCCTGTAAAATTAGAAACTAAAGTTACTTCCCAACAATGAAACTGAGCAGCTGGTTCACTCTATTATTACTAGTAGATTAGACGACTGTAATTCACTTTTCTTTGGCTTGAATAAATCACAAATTAACAAACTACAAAAAGTTCAAAATGCCGCTGCTCGGTTAGTTTTGAAACGCAGGGAATCCGAGTCAATTAGGACCGCATTATCAGCCTACATTGGCTTAGGATAGAAGAAAGAGTCGTGTTCAAAATTTTAATTACAATATTCAAATGTCTGCATGATATGTGCCCTTATTAACATCCGATATTTAAATGGTTTGATTTTAGAACTTGTCTAAATGACTCATGGGCGCATGAGTTTCAGCTATATAGCACCCAAACTTTGGAATCAATTACCCTATGATATCCAGAACGTACATACATTTACAGGCTTTAAATAAAAAAAAATATAAACCTTCTTGTTTTGAGACTTTCATAATTATATGAACTCAGTAAATAAATACACTTCGTAACTGTAGCTCCTGCCCTGTGTTTTGTAAAAAACTTTATTGACAAGTTGCACTTTCTTCTTACTCTTCTTTAATAGGCCTTATATTCTTTACTGCAATTGATTGCACATGTTTTCAAGCGCTTTTGTCCAGTGGGGACTTAAGTATTCAGGTTCCCGAGAAAGGGCGCTTTGTATAAATGCATTTATTATTAAATTATTTTAAGCTTGTCACCGTAAAACTGTCCTCACTTATAATTAAAATAGATATTATTGTGTAATTATTAAGTTATCCAATCAAAGCAATCTGTGAAGGTCGTTCACGGGGTTATGGATGGATGAAAATCACCACTGTAACATTAGCATTTAAAAGTGGAATTGCATGATTTAACTAGGAAGCACCCAGAGAGCGCTTACCTCTGCCAACGCTGTTGCCAGGGTAGGTAATTGTGCATGGATCCGCCCAACCCTACCACAAAATTTGATTGCAATTCATTGAGAACTTTTGGCGATATCATGTGGTATAGACATATAACTACAACGTAGTACAAATTTAATCACTACAAAATCTAATTGAAATTCGTTGGGAATTTTGGAAATATCGTGTGG
Source organism: Architeuthis dux (assembly GCA_006491835.1). Classification (NCBI taxonomy): domain Eukaryota; kingdom Metazoa; phylum Mollusca; class Cephalopoda; order Oegopsida; family Architeuthidae; genus Architeuthis; species Architeuthis dux. Next base: position 5,293,482 of record VCCN01002736.1, on the reverse strand, counting down.
ACAGTCATGAGCGCATACATAAATGTATTTATTTTTTGTGTTTTTATCATTTTATTGAACAAAGAACACAAAACATATTTAATATATTAATAATATTAAGTATCTCATTAAACTGCTGTATATGTAACAATGAGTGTAAATTTATAACAATGAATGTAAATTTGAAATTGAATGTCACGTTACCGGTTATCTGTTTGCTGTTACGTTTCTAAGGAAATATATTTTGAATGTTCATTCAAAACTTGCTGTGATGTTTAGGGTTACGTTTGCTATGAGCCGAACGCTAAATGTTGGATTTCACAGGTGAACATAAAATCTCCTCATAATTACACGTATAATATTCTTTAGCATACCTCAAATATTAAGTACGTCAAGATTAAAATAGAAATTTCTTTTTTCTTTTTCTTTTTAACCACTCGGATTTTACACACGAATAAGGCTGAAGAATGGATCGGCCGAAACGTCGTGTTTACAACACAGACAACAAGAAGGCGTTCAATCGTCAGAAGAACCGTTTGAATATTAGTGACCCTTCTCAAAACTATAGAAAATATATTGTCTTTATGATATACAATGCAAAACAAAGAACCATTTGAAGAACATATATTGTTAGTGATCAGGAATTAAGGTAAACAAAAATAAACTAAGTAAAAAGAAATGTGCAGACGTCTACATTAGTTAATCAATACCAATCTGATTTTCATTATAATGAAAAAAATCATTGGTATTAACGGAAAGAAAAAGAAAACTTTATTATAGTGCAGCATGACCATCACAAAAACTCACTTCGAGCAACATATATAAATAACAAGCTGTTTATGAAACCTGTGATATCAAAGTCAGGATTTATTAAACAAATTAAATACGTTAAAACTTATTCATGTTAATGATTTTATTAGTGACACAGCAAATACTGACGATGGCGGAAATGAAACAATAATTACGGTTGAATTTTTTAAGCAGCCGACTGGATTTATACCTGATATACGTAGGCAAGATTTCGGTTTTTCTCATCGCTGACGTATACGC